>CM061534.1:3389651-3534651 GCA_030545055.2 Neoaliturus tenellus | reverse complement strand
GTGTGTGTGGTGTGTGTGTGTGTGTGTGTGTGTGTGTGTGTGTGTGTGTGTGAACAGAGCTAGAGAATGCCCTAATGGTCCGATTTTAATTAAATTTGGTACATAGGTCCAAATCCACGATAATTCCAGGCGTTTTTTCATTTTTTTGAATTTTTGATTTTTAAGGGTGTTTTACCCCCAAAAACCCTCAAAAATCCTCAAAAATCAAAATTTCTCAAAAACGGCTCTAACGATTTTGATTGAAATTTTGTGGTTTATTACGCTTAAAATGGTAAATAAAATGACACCACCCGCATCTCCGGGAAAATCCGAGTTCAAAAGTTATGGAGTAAAAAGTGTTTCAAAAATCAATTTTTTGGATTTTCAAAATAGCTGTTGTCTTAAAATAAATTTTACTTATCACCATTAAATCAAGCTCAAAAAACTAAATAATCCAGTATTTTAAATTATTGCTCTACGTCAAGTGGTTGCGGAGAAAATTCAATTTTTCGTTTAGCGGTAAACGCAGTACGTTGTTAAAAGTCACAGACGCGTGTGGTCAAACGAGCGCTGCTCAGCCGGTAGCTATCCGACTGAGTCATCAAGACATTAATGTTTGAAGCTTTTAACATCTTTTTTATATTGTTGAGAGAAAGTATGTGTCAGTTAACTGATACCGTTTATTACGAGAGTTATCGTGTCTAGGGACACATACATATATATATAAATTTTAATGAATATTATTTTTGGTCTCTGGGCACCTTAAAACGAAAAAGTAACATGGTGCCGGGCTTAGGTCTTACCATGAGACCTAAGGTAATAGCTTATTCCCTATGGGAAATTCGCTAAAAGGACTGTACAGTAGAAGCATCCATGACCTTCCTCTCTTTAACCGCTGTCAATGAAAAATTCATGTCTGTCATTGAATCCTATTTTTTTGTCAAACCAGAAATTAGCTTAAGGTTTTAATAAGTAGACAACATCTTTTACAACAGTGGATAACATCCTTCTTGCAAAACATCTAATAATTTATTTTAAGTTATGTCTTTGTATGTTAATTATAAAGTAGAATATAGTATATTTATATTATTTGCTGGTGACCATGACATTTTGTAAATAAGAGTTTCTATCAAAGACCTTTTCTATCTGGGTTGTTCGGTTCAAAAAGAAACATTTGGCTACCTTACTTTTAAATATTATCGTATTTAGTAAACTTACTCTTTATGACCATTCCATGAATTATTCCTTGTATGCTCGTTTTTGTTATCCATCCCAGGGTCCGTTTCATGATAGTCGGTTAAGAGAGCTTCTACTGTAGTTGAGGTAGTGGATTATAGTTTTGCGGGATAAAAAAAGTACACATCAGATTTTTTTATCGTAAAAGTAAGTGTAATTAATTACTGTGAAGGTTATTTTAATCATCATATGCTAAGTGTTATAATAGACCTGATTTGGTTTAATAATATTTTATCTGCCTCAATACAAAAGCTGTTGCCTTAAAAATTGCACTTATTGGATTTATGAGGTTATTACACTGCAAGAGATGAAATGGGAGAAGTAGTATTTCCTAAACAATAAAAGAAACACAATGCTCTCTACTTTCAAATTTATAACCAAAGAAAATAATTTTATAAACAGAATTAAAACATTGTTGTATGGGTACTCTGTGTAAGAGTTAGTAATGAACTTTACTTTAGCTGTATTTTGACCATTAAAATTATTTTGTTGTCTTTAACAAATCCACTCGTTGCACTATGGAGTGTATCCCATTCACAGAATGATGGATAGCCCCAGTTCAAACAGGATTGAGAAAATGTGTGTGTTAAATTTCTTATTAAATTTGGTTTTCCTGTTTGATTAATAAGACTTATCTCATAATCAGCAGAGCAGCTCCAATTTGAAGTTTTTCCGCCGCACCCCAAGTACACACCTAAAGACTCCTTTTCTTCTTCTTTTTTTTTGCTACCTCAAGATGCCAAAAATATTCTTTCCAAAGATATGTTTTAGAATAATAAGTTAAAAGTTTGAGGTCGCCAACAGAACTGACTGAGCAGTGGATTAAGGCATACTGCGGAATCCCCATGAAACTAGTGATTACATTTTCACTTTTAAAAACTGTATCATATCGATTGTATCTGACATTGCACAAGTTTTGTAGGCTACATGGTTTACCTGACACAAAAGAACGACAAATGTCATTTACTTCTTCTTCGAGAAGAACTTCACTAGACACTACCTCTTCCCAGAACTCATTAAAATCCATCGTGAGAAAACGAATGAATTTCAGAAATTCTAACATATACATACGCAGACTGTATGCCAAATTTCAACTTCTCTCACTGTGAAACAATTTTGTTGTAGTATCCAAGCTATTGAAGTATCACTTAAACCCAAAATTTTATCACTAGTTGCTATTGCTTTGAAGTCAAACTTAAGAATTTCCATTATTTTTCTTTTTAAGGTGATTTCTTGATAACAGTGAGGGTATGAAAGAGCAGCTTGGATGTTATCAACTGACAATATGGTTGTCATATGTTTTGATAATTCAGTTTTTAAATCATTTACCAAGTACTTCTCAGCAACATATAGCAGTTTTGCACATTCTTCAAAAGTAAATTTGGGAATCAATAAATTACTTGCACCATAAACACATTTTAAGAAATTTCTAAAAGTATCTTTCTCTACATCAGTTACACGAATGTCTCCTTTCTCAGCCAGCCCACTGTCTTGCAACATGGCTCTGAAAGGCTCACTGTTCCCCATTAGAAGAGTTTTCATAGCTCCAATTCTCTCCGTTGGTCCACCTTCTGGGCCAACAACAAAAAAACAGTCATGTTTCGCCTCTGTTAACCAGTACTTAATACGATTTGGTAGAGTATCTTCCATTTTAAAACTGTGTAATAGTAATTATTGGGAAAAATTGACTAAATTTTAATTTGATCTGTTGGCACATTTGTTTGTAAATTGACTCCCATTAGTAAAAAATTTTGGTCATATTCATACAGAAAACTGTGACTACATTACCTTCAATAGTTAATAAAATCTTCACAACATTTATTTGTTCAGGATTAATTACCAAACTATATAACACCATGCAATACCTGAAACACACAAACAAATTTAGTGCCATTTGAATTGGTTCCACCCAACATCTCAAGATTAGATAATGTTTATCACTCAAGGACTTCTATATATTCTATATGACAAATGACTCCATTTAGTAAGCATAAATAAAAAGAATTAAAACATTATTTTTTTACTTTGTTTTTTTTGGAGTGATTTTCCCATAGAAAATTACCCCCAATGATCAGATTAGAAAAGTAACAGTTTTTTGTAATACATTTTGTCTCTAAGTCTGTCTGTTTTTGTTTTAGCGAATTACTCTTTAGGGAATACACTATTACGGTAGCAAGTCACTACAAGACCTAAATCCGGGACCAGGTTACTTGTTTGTTTTGAGGTCCCCAGAAGCCACAAACCTAATTCTTTCAAATTCACTTGACATACACATGTCTCCGTCATGGTGTGTCTCTGTGAACACAATATCTTTTGAACACAACTTTCGATTTTGTTGAACATAAGTACAAGGGTATAATGCAGCGTCTACTAAAATGAGTTCGTAAACCAGAATTATCGGACTATGGGAATGGGGTTTTATGGCTTTTCAAAGGTGTCAAAAATGGGTTTTTGGCTTTTTTGACCTTATTTTTTAAAATTCAATAATTAAAAAGATCTAAAAAAACAAAGAATCTAGTATTGTGAATTTTTATCTTAGCTTAAATGGTTATGGAAATGCAAAATATCTAAAATAGCCCTATGTGTAACTGACTGACTATATTTATATACACCGGGTGTCTCACGTAATTTGTCTCAAATTGATTGTAGATCAACAGTTTGTCCTATAATCTTGAAATAAAATCATTTCCCACTAAATTGACCCCAAGGAATAATTTTAAAATATTTTTAACGTTGTATAAATACAGGGTGTTCAAAAAACTGGGAGTCACAGGTTCGAATCTCGGAAATTTCAAATACAAACATATGTCACATTATACATCATTAGAAAGGTCTATTTAATACAAACATTTTGGTGAAAACAGAATTTAGTTATCTTTATTCGTTTCAAAATGGCGTCCATTTTTGTAGCCAAAATGAAAATTTACGGAATACCCTGTAATTCTTTTATTATTTGTCATAAATGATTTCTGATTCAAAATACTTATTTGAACTAAGCTAAGCTTTACAATGATATGTCAAAAGACCACATTTATTAAAAAACTAAAATTTCCAAAATTTTATATTTTTGAAAATGTTTACATAAACAAAACTCAAAAATAAATACAAACACATGTCATATTGTACATCATATTAAAAGCCCTCGTTAAACTGAGCAACTTTATAATTTACACTAATAGCGTATCTATTTTGGTTTTGTAGTAATAACGTAAAAATGTCATTTTCCCATATGATTTGCATGTTAATTAATCAGAACATGATAGTATGGCAGTCCTTCTTTCATTGTTGCCATATCATTAAATTAACATGCAAGTTATATGGGAAAATGACATTTTTACGTTATTACTAAAAAACCATAAGACATACGCTATTAGTGTAAATTATAAAGTTGCTCAGTTTAACGAGGGCTTTAATATGATGTACAATATGACATGTGTTTGTATTTATTTTTGAGTTTTGTTTATGTAAACATTTTCAAAAATATAAAATTTTGGAAATTTTAGTTTTTTAATAAATGTGGTCTTTTGACATATCATTGTAAAGCTTAGCTTAGTTCAAATAAGTATTTTGAATCAGAAATCATTTATGACAAATAATAAAAGAATTACAGGGTATTCCGTAAATTTTCATTTTGGCTACAAAAATGGACGCCATTTTGAAACGAATAAAGATAACTAAATTCTGTTTTCACCAAAATGTTTGTATTAAATAGACCTTTCTAATGATGTATAATGTGACATATGTTTGTATTTGAAATTTCCGAGATTCGAACCTGTGACTCCCAGTTTTTTGAACACCCTGTATTTATACAACGTTAAAAATATTTTAAAATTATTCCTTGGGGTCAATTTAGTGGGAAATGATTTTATTTCAAGATTATAGGACAAACTGTTGATCTACAATCAATTTGAGACAAATTACGTGAGACACCCGGTGTATATAAATATAGTCAGTCAGTTACACATAGGGCTATTTTAGATATTTTGCATTTCCATAACCATTTAAGCTAAGATAAAAATTCACAATACTAGATTCTTTGTTTTTTTAGATCTTTTTAATTATTGAATTTTAAAAAATAAGGTCAAAAAAGCCAAAAACCCATTTTTGACACCTTTGAAAAGCCATAAAACCCCATCCCCATCGACTTACTGTCGATCTATAATAGATTTGAGACACCTTACGTGAGACACACGGTATATTTATATATATCGTATGGCTATCATAGCCAGCTACCAACTTAAAATAATAACAATAAAATAAATTAAAGATATTTTGCAGTGCAGAGCACCTGCGTCAGTACATTTAGAATTAAACTAAAATAAACATTTATGATCTCTCTATAAAGCTAAATCCAGGCTGCTAAGCCCTTACAGCCCAGCTTCACTTGCACAATGCAGGCCCATCAGCCCTTCCGGGAAAGCTGACTGACTGACTGACTCACTTACATTTATATGGGATATGAATTTCTGACATAACACCTTGAGCTAGCGACTTGTAATTTGGCATACATCTAGCTGTAGGGTTATTGCTAAGTTTAAAATGTAAAACTTGCAAATTTGTACTTTTAAATTCATAAAAAAATTCATATAATAATAAATTTAATAATAATAATTTTTTTAATAATAATAAATTTTATTACTCTGACAATAATTAACATTGTATGGGAATTTACATTTTAAGAAGAATTTACATAAAGTCTTTCCATCTGTTTCACAATAAAAAAATTTACAATTCCGGATTTTTAAACAAGATTTTTTGTTAATTTATTTAATAGTCTAAACTTTCTTCAAGTCTTTTCAATCGTTTTTAAATTGCTTTTTCTTCTTTCTTTTTTCTTCTTTCTTCATTCTTCTTTCTTCATCTCTACATTTAATCACATTTTTTTGCCCATCCCTTAATATTGTTTGGTTTTTAATTCTACTCTTCCTTCCTTGAACTTTCTCCTTTCTCTGGCGTCTCCTTTTCATTTTGGGCGTCTCAGCGAGAACAAAACAGACAAGGACAAAAGAGTGTGTAACATTTATGATTTTATTATTAAATACAATTATGTAAATATTGATTATTTATGAATAAGTTTATTATTATTTTATAGTTTGTAAATTATCCATAAATATTTATTTTTCAATAATAATTATAATAATTTTATTTTATTTTATTTTGCTTATTAATTGGGAAACAATCAGCATCACTACAGCCCGGATGCTTGGGATGCGTCATATTTCCCAATAAAATGTTGAGAAAGTAATTATTTATGAATTTTTAATCCATATGTATGATTTTATGACATACTCTATTTTCATTGAATATCTAACATTGCAGAGTTTATTAATTGGTTTACTTATAGTGATGAGACCTTCAGCATTATACAGCCCGGTTGCTTGAATGCTTTCAGATCCCACAGAATATTAATATTTCCTAATTTAATCATCCAATAATAGTAATTTAAACATTTTATAACATAGAAAAATATTTATTTATGAACCTTGAATTAGTGTTTATAATTTTATATCGTAATAATTATAAATTTATATATATAAAATGTTAGTAGGATTTTTCTCAATAATTCAGTAATCAAACACAGTAGACATCCATTCTCTCTGACGTTCAGATGACACTGTGCCAGAACACTGAACCGTGAAACTAAATATCTTAGTGGAATGTTAATATATCTTAATTTATTATTTTAATAATATTAATATCATAATTTTGATTGAGATAATAAAATAATATTATTTATAAAATTTTAATTAGTATTAATGATTTTTTTACACAAAACTTTTATAAAATTTTATATATATACACCATGGTGTTTTTGTGAGTTTCCTTAAGAGTTGTTTAGCATTTAGCACAGTAGTCATCCATTCACTCTGACGTTGAGATGATACTGTGCCAAATATTGTGGAGTTAATATAATTTTGTTAAAAGGTAAATCAATTTAGGCCGATAAGTTTAATGCTTTTATTTATTTAGTGATAAATTATGGTTGGTTGTAATAGTGTTCATTAAATTCATTTCTTGAGTAAAAATATGGCGGACTTCTGAAATTGTGATTTTAGTTTTTCAGTTCTAGCGGCCAAACGCTTTATCCAATCTAAAATCTGAGCATAGCACTATGATAGGAAATTAATTATCTACAGTTTTGATCCCATAACTGATGGTGCTATAGAAAATCTTATAGAATGACATTGAAAGATCTTGGAAAGATCAAGAATTTCAGTCCAGTAGCATTTTGCCATATCTCATTACGTTTACTTTTAAAATCGGATTTAATGTATTTGCAACATTAATGGTTGTGAGTACAGGCGAATTGGCTACTTACGGCTTTTAGGTCCCAAACCAAAATGTCCATTTAAAAAAAAAATCCACTACTTATTACGTCCACTCCATATCATGTCCTTTACAATTGATGGCCACATACACAACTGATAAAACTACACTTAAATTTTACATTTTTCAAAGTTGCAATGAAATGAATATTTGATAGTTCATTTGTTATAGGCCTACTTTAATTTGTTCACTGTAAATGTCTAAATTCAATTACAGTGGTATTATTTGTGTGTGAGATGATAGAAAAGCATAAATTGTTCACTGTAAATTCTTGAAGAGAATCCTGTACCCTAAATTCATGTATGTCTAAACATTTTATCATTAACCAAATTATAAACATTTAAAAATTGATCAAATTATGTTGATCAATTGAATAAAATTGATCTATCCAATGATGTCCAATATCACACATTTTGTGGTTAGATTATTTACATTTTAAGACCTATTTTTTTCAAAATTTCATTAATTTTCAAATGTGTAAATTTTGGAGTAGGCCTAACGGAAGATTTGATACTTCTTTCTATGTCTCCCCAACAATAACTGGGATCCTCTAAATTAATAATAGACACTGGTGGTTGCAATATAAAATTAAGCTTAAAACCATAAAATTTTACTTTCTGTATTACCCTGTACACATATAAGCATCTAGATAAGTTCAAAATTTTTTAGTTAAAATGATTAATGCAACAATACTTTTCAAATGAGGTACAGTATGGTCTCACTCTACCTGTCTTCACATTTGAAAATTTCCCAAAAACTATCTCAACCCCCTTAAAACACCCTTTTTGGGGTTATCTAAGAGATTTGAAAATGAAATAATAATTTTTTTGGGTGAAGTTAGAGGGGTTTAAATTGTAACATTTGTTACGAAGGAAACATTATGAAATGCTAAGAAGACCAGTGATGTTAAGGAACACAATGAATTAGGTTGTCCGTTAAAGAATTAGTCCCGTTAAAGCTATTTTCTTGCCACTCCTCTTAATCCACACCTAGGTATAATCTACTAAGCCTTTAATTTTAGTACAAGTACCGTTATTACCAATAGATTTCCTTATACTTCAATTTGTATAATACTCTTGTTTGGTTTCAGAGTTTGAGTTTACAATGAATTTTATCAGTCAACATTTGTTTCCCACTATAAGAAGAATAATACATAATCCGAAGTCTCCTTCAGTTCCACTCACCAATGCATTGAACATTGTACATCCAGTTTCACCTCTTCAAAGTGAGTGGTCATAAAACTTTAAAGATTAACAAAGCCAAATTTTGTTACTTTTCAGGTCTGGATGAGGGGTACTTGTTTGTCATACATAAGACACTATTTTTTTTTAGGTTATTTTGAACTGAGATTTTAAAGAATCGCATCAATTGAAAGAAGACTGTTTAGAGAACAGTGTGTGAAAATTACACATTATAAGTTTTACTGTTTTTGAGTTCTGCTTGCCAAAATTCAGCCATGTCACTGATGAGCACAGTGAACACATCTCCGCTTGTTGCTGCTACGCCAGCCCGCTACTGTACATAGCTAAATTTACAGTATGCTGCAGCGGTTAGGTTAATTGTGTTATTGCTTAAAATGTAAAAAAATCCTTTCAAAGGTTATTTATAGTAAAACTAACATGAAGAATTAATCTTTTGGAAAATCAACTGTGACTACGGAGCGGCTGAAGCGCATTTATAACTGTCCATATAGCCAGAATTATAATTCATCACTACAAGTTGACTTGTCTTGAATTAGTGAAAGTATTTCTGACCTATATATCATGGGGTGTATGTTGTACTTCAGGGCCTGCACCCCTAGAACTGGGATGTCCACTACCCAATACCAGCTCAAAGTACCGAGCTGGGCTAACGGGCGTGGCTCCCTTTATTAACTGAAGGAGGGCAGCTTCGGCTGTTCCGAGCCCTGGCGGAGGTGGCCTTGTGACAATCGCGCGCTTACTGGGTGTCTCACTCCAGCTCCCCCCAAAAGGGAGGTAATGAGTCAGGATGTCGGGGATCTGGGGCTTCCGTGCCTTCGGGTGCGGTTGCAGTGTAGCCGGCGCCTTTGGCGTGCGGGTTTCCAGTGACCTAGTTATTCCGCTTGGGAACCACCCATGACCCAAGTAAAACCTAAAATGGGGACCTCGGGGTCCGGTTCAAGCCCCTGGCTTCGGCCAGTCCGGATATTGGGTTGGACTCGAGGGGGTAGAGGTTGTCGGTATGCTCGGCACACAGCTTCGGCTGTGGGGGGCCCTCCAGCCTCATCTGGGGGCGTTGCTCACAAACGAAAGTTGAGAAGTAGCATGGGTAGTGCTGCCACTGTCACTCACAGCGGATGGTCAATTTGGGTTCACCGCCGGTTGAGTACCACAGGCCTGGTGAATTCCGGGTTTTGTGGGGGTCTAATCCGCCTTAATGTGGTTTGGGACTCTTGTGGTTCAATAAGTTCCCTGTCTGGGGGGCCTCCTGTTTAATGACATGTTCTTGCAGGGGGTCTCTGTTATCAGACCGTCCGGGTATGCCGAGAGGTAGGTACCGGGCGCCATCAGGATTGGGAACCCCCTTGACTTCGGTCCCGGTGGATTACTTAACAATATGAAACACGCATATATGACCTATACATCAATTACAAACTAAACCTGCTGCAGCGGGCTGTAAAATAGTGGCTTATGTATAACAAACAAGTACCGGATGAGGTAAGGGACATAGTACATAAATATACACTTCCATGAATTAGAGGATATAATTTATTTTCCTCTGCAGGCCCAAAAGAGTAGATATCTTTGGTGTTAGATATAAAAGCATCTAAATCTAAATAATCACATAATCTGGATATGCTGGATCAGGAAAGAAATCAGACGTAATCATACAAAAACCAGTTAAGTTTACTAGCAATTCATATTAGCATTGTTGCTTTGTTTGTTGTATGTAGGCCTAAAACTCAAATAGTGTGTGTTATTTACATAAAAAATGGGTTATTTACATATCATACTTTAGTTTAAATTATTTGACAAACCAGTAACAATTTTTAACACTAAACAAAATGTCTTGTAAATAGGTTTTTACGATATTAAAAAACTTTATCTCTCGTGGTAACTAAGATAAATGAATGAACTAATTGGTATCTCTTAACATTTTTTTACATGTGACTAATGAATATAATTCGTAAAACAAGTGCGCACTAAAAAGCAGCATCTAGAGTACCCCTTTTGTAACACTGCCATTTTTATGAAACTACTCAATAGAGAGTTAGAGGCTACCATCAAGTTATATACTGGTATATTAGTAATCATTACATGAAAAGGAAAGTGCACTGAAAAGTGGTGATATTATATCTCCGCTAGTTCTACATGGACTGCGTTTCCTGTTGACCCATTGAAATTGCGATTGAATTTATAATAGAACAGTAGTGAAGTTGGTGTTTGCTTTACACTACAGTAGTTCTGCAAATAGACATCAAATGCATAGGTCATATTAATAGGTCTCTGTTGTAGGCTAGAATTACTTTGAGAAAGGTTAAAGGATAGAGCGATTATTTTGCCTGCGCAGTTAAGTGGACGTGGCAGTTTACATCATTCAGTTCATATCAGTCCAGTTTTGCGGGACTCTACTGTAACATTGACTGAATGTTGTAATATTGGCTGAGATCACAGGACCTACCACAGAAATGACCAAATGAGCCAAAATAGCAACTAATAACCTAACTTCTGTGTAACATCGACGACTGAGCTGTTACAAAATGCTGAAAATAAAAGTTAACGGCCAACACGATACAAGAGCAAAATATTTCAGAAGACGTTTGAAACTGAACTATCTAAAATTTGCAATTGAAGTGTAAGATATTTCAGTAATTGTATGTTTAAACCATAAATATTGTGGCCGTGGAAAATATCTGCAACTGAATGTTTTATTTCAAAAAAGACCGCGGCCGGACTAGAGGGCTTTACTGTACTGACCGACCGATGTAACAATTGGTTTTTCAAATTATACTGTACCTATAGTTTATTGCCTTGGAGAAATATGTGAACTATAACTTCGGTTAGAGCGCAGGTCTAAAGCTTTTGACTAAGCAGACTATATTTCTAGATTGAAGCCACTATCAAGTTCCCAATCAAATTACAGCAAGATTTCATTTGAGATGAAAAGGTTTTGGATTGGTTTCTGTTGGATTATTAAAGCTTTTACTAGTTAATTTGGAGCTAAGATCTGAATATTATCTCACAAGAAGTGGTTTCAGTTGTCAAGCTAACTTCATGTAAGGGCAAACTGTGTGGTGAATAGAGATTTAGTTAGATGAGGTTTGTTGAATTACCATGTTTGACATGTGTTTTCACATGGATAAGTGAGTCTATCACGTATTTTCGTTGCAGTGTGGTGCCGCGGCATGGCGTCATTGAAACAGATGCTTCGCACAGGCCCACTTTTCAAAAAGAGACCCAACAAGAATCCCTTGGTTTCGCCAAGCCTTTCGCTAAGGGAGTGGTATTGAAAACCTTGATCAAGAAGCCGAAGAAACCTAATTCAGCAAACCGCAAGTGTGTTTTGGTCCGACTCTCGACGGGGAAGGAGATGGTGGCTTATGTGCCCGGGATTGGACATAACTTGCAAGAGCACAACGTTGTGTTGGTTAGGGTCGGACGACTCAAGGACGTTCCTGGAGTCAAGATTAAATGTGTCAGAGGCAAATTCGATCTCGGTCATGTCATCAAGCAGCAGCCTCAAAAATAAAATAGGATTGTGTAAAATTTGTTAGAATAGAATATATATTGTTAAAGTTTTTTACTTTGTTTATTATTTCACTCTCCTAATATCATTACAACCTTATGTCCATTAAGAAACTCACTATAAAAAAATTGAAATTCACATATTGTTTTTTAATTAAATTATACAAATAAAGAATAAATAGTGCAAAGATTGAGTGGTTAATGTGCCACTATTGTGGTAGGCCTATAGTAGAATTCAAATGTAGAAGTGCCCCCATCCTCAGGTAGAAACCCATCCCTTCCAGTCAAAACATTAACAATGCACCGTTATGGGCGGCCAGCTGGACTGCCGACATTTCTCCGTTATTCCAAGTAATTTAATCAAATCAAAATCAAAATCAAAATCTCTTTATTGTCACATAACGTTTACAATAGCGATGCTATTTTAACAGGTGACATTGTCAATATTTACAACTAAAATTCTTACACTACATTAGAAAAAACTGCATACTGCAATAAATAATAGAAGGGGATAAAAAATAGAAGGGGAAAAAAGGGGGGGTGCACAGATAATAACTAGTTCTTTTCAGCCCAAAAACAAGATAAAATTCAAGTTTGATATATAATTTAAAAATTGTCATTCAAATACTCATCCACAGAATAATAGCATTTCTCTTGCAAAAAAGATTTTAACTTAGAATTGAAACTGTCCGTGTTAAATACTGATTTTAGAGCTTCAGGAAGTTTATTAAAAAGCCTTTTACACATGTAACTATGTGTTTTTTCAAGCAAAGTTAAATGATGTATTTGATATTGCAAGTCATTTTTGTTTCTAGTGTTATAATTATTAATGCAACACTATAACTTTCAATTAGTTTATAAACTAGTCCTACATTATCAAATGATGGCTCATGCATTTTGTCTTACATAGACGAATAAAACAAAACTCGAATCACATACTGTTTGCGACATAAAAAAAGGTACGTCGTAGAACTGTGATTTGAGTTTCGTTTTATTTGCAAGATGAAGAACATTAGCCATAATTTAATAATGTAGGACTAGTGCATCAATTGTTTATTAATTATAGTAATGCATGAAATTTCTTGGAACAGAGTGCGGATTTCGGCCATATGGCCAGCCACCCAGAATGGTGACATTGTTTAGACAACAAGACATTAGGATGGGTTTCTACGTGATGAGGGGGCACATCTACGTTTGAATCTTACCATACACTTAAAATTTGATAGTAATTTTGTTGTTGTCCTAAGTGGCATTTGGTAAAAAAATTAAATTACTACTAACTATTCCTCTAATTTGGGGGTATTGTGAGAACTTCATTAAAACATCTGATTATGCTAATTTTTATTCAGCCTATTTATTTATTTACCAAGTGTACTGACTGATATATTTAATAACAATCTTTGAATATCTCATGCACATTGATGCATATACTAGTGTCATTGCCTTAAGTAGGAATATTCTACCAAATAATTCTTTAACTGAATTGTGTGACACATACTCTTTATTTATCAAGTATTGTCTGGGTGCAACCTACTTAAAATTGTGGTCAACAATTATGCCTAGATATTTAAAATATATCTCTACTTCCAATGTGTTACATTTACATTTTCGTTTTGATTATTCTTCAATATGTAAATAATTGTATGAATGTGCTCAGATCTGTGGCTCCCTTTGCGACTGTAGGAAAGTGAATGTATATGCGTTAGATTTTATTTTTTGTGTGTTCTTGAGCAAGTGGCATATTTTAGTGTTTAATGGGTAACGGTCTAAACCACGTTCTTGTTACTATCCAACATCGACCAGTTGTTAAATGGCATCACTAATTAATTCATATCCCACTAAATGGCAACTGGGACTAGAATCAAACCTTTAAAAAGCTAACGACTTTTCTCAGGATCGAACTGGCAACCGTTGGGTTCAAAGGCGAGCACTATAGCCACTCCAAATAGCCACTATATCCAGCCGGTCAAATTTAGATGCTTTAATATTTAATCCGTAATTATGACTTTTTTGCTTCTAAGAAATGTAAGTTTTTTGTCTATGATTTTTATTGATTGGTTGCTATCTCTATCTTCATAGTAATACATTTTGTAGTTTTAGCAATTTAGTAATATACAATCACTGATAAGTAAAGACAATTATCATTACTGTATTTTGGAATCTTAAGTCTAATAATTCTGTTCACATGAAAGGGAAGTGCCTATACCTTGTATTTAAACTTTTAAATGTGTGTGAGAGAGGAAGCGATGGGAGGGACTCATTCTTGATTATTTATCACAGGATAATTAATTTTGTTATTATAAATCTCTGTTCATGGCAGATAATTTTACACCACCACATTTTGTGATACAGTAGAACCTCGATAGTTCGGCACTTTGTGGAATTAGAGTGTTGAACTATCGAAATGTCGAACTATAGGGAGTATATGAGAAATTTTAATTTAGGTAGTATGAGAATCACAAGTTTAATTTAGAAAACACTAAATTGTAATGAAACCATAAATTTATAGAACTTTAACATAACTGATATTCAAATCATTAAGATGAATACTATGTTAATATTTTCACCTTTGTCAGTCTCCAATTAAATATGGTCACTATTGGTCGTTAGTGACATGTTAAGTCACAGATCGTTTCAAACTATAAGAAGTGACGAATAATCGAGAATCGAACTATCAAGGTTCTACTGTATTAGTTTCAATGTATTTCAGGGAGCCCAGTCGTCCTACATTTCCTACTTTTTGTGTTGAAAATTTGTCCTACTTTCCTACTTTTTCAGGCCTGTTTTAATATTTTTTAAAATTACAGTAGACTCCCTCTTAACCGGCCACCTCGGGACCAGGCCGCGGCCGGATAATGAATTGGCCAGTTAAACCGATGTACATTTAAATTTGCCAACCTACAATTTTATAAGGCTTAAATAGTAAATACAATTATGACCTGAAAAAATCTTTAAATACCTCAGTGTATATGATTTACTCGCCTACGGCTCGATGGGGGCTCCGCCCCCATGCCCCCTTAGGGGCTGTCCTGCATTCGCAAATTACTTAAGAGCAGAGTTGAAGCAGGTTAGTTCCACCGAAAAACTGGTCTACCATGACAGTAAGAAAACCGGCTAATACACACTATACATAATCAACAATAATAAAAAGCTTTGAAAATCGCCTATGTCTAGTTTTTACAATTACTTCCTAAGTTCCCCTTAATTCGTCAAATTGAGAGAGAGGTGAAATCATAATCAACCATGCAAATATTTTAGGTGTCGTGCTGAATGGAGGCTCCACCACTTACACCCTAATTAGTTACCCCTATTCGTAAATTGCTGTAAATCGCTTCCATACCCCCTCGTTGTGTTCGCCGAATTAGTTTGTAGTTTACCAAATGTCAAACGTTTAAGACCTTCCCATAATATTTTTAATTAAATTGTTAAGGATTTTAAAAGAAACTATACTGTAGTAAACGAATTGTCGGGGGATTTGACGCCATGCCTGGCCTCACCCTTCTAACGCAAAAAGTATGAAATAAATAGACTTAATAAAATAGATGACAATGTAGAATGAATAAGCTAAATAAAATATTTTGAAGATCAATGAAGAAATAAACAATTTCACAGAAACAAAAATAGGAAAACATGAACAAACGGTTTGGAACCTGCCAAAGACCCCTGTTATTCACAAAAACACTATTCATTATAAAATAAAAATTTATGCTATGAAATAATTATTTATTATATAATTATTCTAGTCACTTCCCTTAAATTATGTCGAAGTTAGGGTTACAGGGATATTTTACAAGTTCAGTGAATGCAAAATTCGAACTTCAAATATAACATAACTGTAGTTAGTTCTATAAACTAGTTGTATGAAATTTAGTAATAATAAAAGTTGTAAATCGCTCTTAAAATAACGATTTGAGATACGACAAAAAGTGAAAGGTTTAAAAGTTAGATTTATGTCACCAAGTCACAAACAATCTATACTTTAACAGTATTGGTAACAGAGAAATCCGTTTATATTCAACAGGTAAGATAAAAAGCACATAATATTAGAAGACATTAATTATAATTTTTAAGTTCAATTTTTTAAGAGTGTTAAACTTTTAAATATAGGGAATTTCTTTTAATATCACTGTCAAGCTAAGTTAATACAAAACTTCAAGCTTATGGAGAAGCAAAATACAAAAATTCAGCTACTTACAGCTAAGTTAATGGAATGTTTTTCAGTAGAACTATAAAAACCTTGAAATTAGGAATAAGTTCCGTACTTCAAGCTCTGTTCAATGTTTTAAGAGTGTTAAACTTTTAAATCTAGTAGATTTCCTTTTAAGCTAAGTTATTAATACAAAACCTTAAGCATCTTAATACAATATTACTGTAGTTACTGAATAAAGTGTGGCAAGTATTAATTAAACATTGCAAATATACCTCAAATAGCCGGAGACCAAAGTTTTGGATCAGTAAGTATCTAACAATTATAAAACAATCAGTTCCGTCTGGTAGGCAAATAAAAAGACAAAGATAAATAAGTAAACGTTGAAAAACGTACCGGAGGGTTTAGGACCAACAAAATGTTATATAAAACACACAATATAAACTGGCACTATTAGTTATGAATTATTTATGAGTTCAATTTTTTAACACTGTTACACTTCTAAATACAGTGAATTTCTTTTTAATATTACTGTTAAGCTAAGTTAATACAAAACTTTAAGCTTATGGGGAAGCAACATGCAAAATTCAGCAAAATTTAACAAAATGTTTTTCAGTAGACCCATAAAAGCAATAAAAAAAAACTTGAAATTAGGGAAAAATTCCCTACTTCAGGCTTTGTGTATCGAGTTTGGCATATTTAAAACAAAGTTGTAGTAATAGATCGTCTCAAATATTTTGAAGGCCCTACCGATTTTGCCGCTAAAGCAGAATCTAAATTATATACTCCCGAATGTGTAACTGACTCACTCACTCACTCACTCACTCATCGGGGTATCAGAAATTCTTCAAATGACGGTAAAGTAGATCTCCTGTATATCACTTACTACAGTGATTCCCAAGCGAGAACTAAACTTACCGACCTGTATTACTGAGAAAATTGCCAGCATACTGGGAGGCGCAGATTACCGAAACAGCCTTTTTAAGAAATTTTATAACATTAACCAATTGTGCCTTTATAGGTAAAGCGGTCTATTCACCGAGAGTAATTTCAATGTACAGGGTGTATCTGAAATAACCTCTCCAGACCGGAAGTCACTGATGTCAAATACAAACTCTCACTTTAAATCATTTTTTTTAGTTTTGCACGGTTTTTAAGAAAACTTTACAATTTGATCTTGTACGCGTAATTTTAGCAGTTTATTGAATATTTGAGGTTGAAATTTAGATTTTAAGCAAAAATGTCTCTTCACAAAAATGTCATAGACTCTTTTAAATACGTTTCCAACAAAAATTGTCAGTTTGGTCCAAAATGTTGTTTTATTAAATTTACAACATGACGGAGATTAATGAACATGTATTTAAATGTTTAATAAAACTAATTACGTGATAATTAATTGATGTTTTATAATGGTATATTATTTTAAATCAGGTTCTTAGACATTTACATGTTTGGTAAGTTCTGTTATATGTAAAATGTTCAGACATAATATATGTTAAATTTAATGTTTTTATATTAAATTTACAACATGACGGAGATTAATGAACATGTATTTAAATGTTTAGTAAAACTAATCACGTGATAATTGATGTTTTACGATGGTATATTATTTTAAATGAGGTTCTTAGACATTTACATGTTTGGTAAGTTCTGTTATATGTAAAATATTCAAACATAATGTATGTTAAATTTTCCCCAGTTAAAAAAATAATGTCATGCTATTTATTATTCTAAATCAGTATGATTAGGGTTTTTAAATATAAAATTTTGAAGTTGCTTCAAAATTACGTCTGGTCCCCTCTGTATTGAAATCAGTGTCAATTAACAGAGCAAAATATGTTTACCTACAACGGCACTATTTGTTTTTTGTGTTTTTTTTTTTTTTGTACAATTTTAAAAGAGGTGCAAGGTTGGTATGGGACACCCGGTATCATATTTGCACGATAGTCCTCCCAAAAATTGGTTCTTTATTTGGGATGGCACTTAATTTCTAACGAACTAATTAAGAAATACATCATTGACTTTACCTGATAGCATGCTAATTTAAATTTTACAATTCAACAAAAATTTTAACTAAAATAGCAGATTGATTTATCTTTTAGTGCGTACTAAGTTAATGTTTAGTTTAAAAAGGTGGCAGTACAGTATTTTCATTTAAAATAAAAAAGCTTTTTTATTTCCTGCCCCAGAGAACTATCTGATTTCAAAATTTAGCGACCAAACATTTTTACCCAAAATAAATTCCCCAGTTAAAAAAATAATGTCATGCTATTTATTATTCTAAATCAGTATGATTAGGGTTTTTAAATATAAAATTTTGAGGTTGCTTCAAAATTACGTCTGGCCCCTCTGTATTGAAATCAGTGTCAATTAACAGAGCAAAATATGTTTACC
This sequence comes from Neoaliturus tenellus, assembly GCA_030545055.2. Classification (NCBI taxonomy): domain Eukaryota; kingdom Metazoa; phylum Arthropoda; class Insecta; order Hemiptera; family Cicadellidae; genus Neoaliturus; species Neoaliturus tenellus. Next base: position 3,515,862 of record CM061534.1, on the reverse strand, counting down.
TACAACGGCACTATTTGTTTTTTGTGTTTTTTTTTGTACAATTTTAAAAGAGGTGCAAGGTTGGTATGGGACACCCGGTATCATATTTGCACGATAGTCCTCCCAAAAATTGGTTCTTTATTTGGGATGGCACTTAATTTCTAACGAACTAATTAAGAAATACATCATTGACTTTACCTGATAGCATGCTAATTTAAATTTTACAATTCAACAAAAATTTTAACTAAAATAGCAGATTGATTTATCTTTTAGTGCGTACTAAGTTAATGTTTAGTTTAAAAAGGTGGCAGTACAGTATTTTCATTTAAAATAAAAAAGCTTTTTTATTTCCTGCCCCAGAAAACTATCTGATTTCAAAATTTAGTGACCAAACATTTTTACCCAAATTAAATATGACATTACTTTTTTCTACTCTAGCGGCCAAATTATAACATCTGAGGCAATCCTCGCGAACATCTTTCAAGTTACTACAAGTTTGGTTCTATGAATTTTTGCCCCCCAGTCCACACAATTAAACATAATTAAATGTTTATTTATTTTTGCGGGGAATTTTATTCCATGTAGACGTAATTTTACTACTATAATATTTTACTCAGAACCTTCATTTTGCACATAGACGTATCTTGCACAGTACCAATATCAATTAAATTATCAAACTTAAAAATTATCATGATGATTTTTAATATCACGTATTCTTCTTTTGACTGTGAGTCGGAACGAATTGCTATATCAAGCAACTGATTGTTTTACTTCGATTGTTATTTACTGACCTGGTCCTACGGCTAAAACATACGTCCTTTGATGTGTATGGTAATTTTAATATTTTAACCATTATTTAACATACTTTTGTTAGTAACTACTGTATTATTGTATTTAGAAGCTTGAAGTTTTTGATTTGCCTTGACAGTAATTTTTTAGGAAATTAGGTAAATTTAAAAGTTTTACACCATTAAAAACTGAAATGAAGGAATTATAATGAATGCTAATATTACACTATGTATTTATCATTGTATGTTCAATATTACTGGATCGTTATGTTATTCCCTGGAATTTCAACACAACTTTGAAGGATAGTAACTGAATAGTATTTTTGTAATTAAAAGGGGTTTTTTGGCAAGTTTTATCCACTTTGTTAAGATTTCCAATTATTTTGTTTTAATGGAATTTTTCATTGTTTTCGATGATCTACTGCACATTTTTATGCAGTTTATCCATTTAAATTTTTCATACATTTATTTATACTTATTCTATAATTTTAAGTAAATACTTATACAATACCTACATAATAAATTTATTCACAACTCCATTAACCTTTATAGAATTCGGGGGAATTAGGAAGGGGGTTTGGGGAAAGAGTCTCTGAAAACGAGCCGTAGGCGAATATATTTTCATTCCTTCGATTGAGTTAGTTGCATAAGTTCAAATTTAGGTTATTTCTGCAGTCCTGGGAGTTAATTTATGTTATAAATAAATGACAAACTCATTTATTTTGCTATTTTGCTCATTTACAAACTCTTATATTTATATGTATTCTGTTCATTATATGCGACTTAAACAACAATTAACGAATTTCTGGGCAACCCCTGAGGGGGCATGGGGGCGGAGACCCCATCGAGCCGTAGGCGAGTAACTATAATAATTTTGCATTCATTACAGGACTACGTGATACATATTATGTAGCAGGCTTAGTTAATGTGAAAATCTTAAAATCTTTAGAAAGTTTCGATTAGACACACTGTAGTTAAATTTGTTCAATTATATAAGTACGCGAACTAAACCTGTTATGTGATCTACTATACCACGGCTGTACTGCATTACCCCTTAATCTGGATTACCGACACTTGACGAATTTCTGATACCCCAATCAGTTACACATGCGGGAGTATATAATTTAGATTGGTAACATCCAACACACGTGAAATCCACAACCAACCTACTAATGATAATTCCTTTTTCTTTATGGTGGTCTACTGGATAATAGGTCTAAATGCATTAATTTCCGTTGGCATTTTATTTCCATTCAGGACAGTTAATTTTAATTGGTTTAAGAACGTCAATGTGATATAACGTTGAATTGAATGATACAGTAGATAAGAAAACTATGTTTCCAGCGAAATACGGCTGGTTAAAGCGATGATGAGATAAAAAATGACCAGTTAAAAAGATGTTGTTTTTGTGTCAGGGTAGGCCGGTTAAAGCGGAGACCGGTTAAAAGGTGGCCGGTTAAGAGGGAGTCTACTGTAGGTTTTTAAGAATAAAAAGTTTTTGAGAGGGCGTGTGAAATTTTAAAGTCCTTGTCGCTTTGAATACAAAGCTGTATATTAATTTTTAATTTTAATTATACTTTATAATGTAGGGCACCACAATCTCCTCTGTAAATGCCTACCATTTTTTACTTTAGTTTGTTTAACTGCTTACCACGATAGTCTTACCTTTAATTATTGTTGTAGTATCGTAAGAGATTGTTGTTCTAGATTCAAGTTCGTAATGGAGAATCATAACATGAATGTCTATTTCAAGACATGTAAGTGTTTCAAAAAGTTGGCTTTTTTTAAAGACGCTTAAGTTATAAAACAAACAAAATTTTAGCTCAATTTCACAAAACTCAAAAATGTTACTAAAGATTGATTTCCTAACCATGATCCCAATATTATTGTAAACACCCCGAAACAAAAACAATCGCTTTGCTATTTAAGACACTGATTCTACCAGGGCGTATTTTAAGGCGAATATGAAAGAAGGATGAGTGTTGAATGGGTGTGATGCCTTGTGTAGCTTTGTTGCTGTCTAAGATCAGCTGGTTCTTTAGACAGTGGTATTAATTAATAGCCAAACAACCAATGGCAGCTGGGTGTAGTTTCGAACCATTAAAAAGGTACTAACTTTTCTCATGATCGAACTGGCAACCTTCAAGTTCAAGGCGATCACTATAACCACTCAGCTACCCAGCCCATGATTTGAATGACATTTTTCCATAAAAAATATGTTATTTTTCTCTATGAAAAAAATGAGTTTTATTTAAACAAAAATTTATTAAATTTTCTGTTGTCACAAGGGTACATCTGCCGACAAAATAAGCAGCACAACTAACTTGCGGGGCTTTTAGAAACAACTTAATTACCAACTGTAAATTACAGTACTTCCTTACCTCCGTTTAGTGCTTATAGCTTTGTCCTCTAGTTAAAATCCAATAAAATAATTAGTTTTTGACAGCAATGCTTTGGTGACAGTTATTAATGTGAATGCTCGCTTAACATGCTTGAGGGCTTGAGTTGAGTAAAGCGCATTGTAAGAGATTTTTTTAAATTTTAGCCTTGACAACAGACTGTCTTGATTTTGCTGTGTCAGCCTGACAGATGTATGACACATTTTGTCCACGATGCTCTCATTAAAGGATGTCTACTCATGTGTGAAATTCAACATTTTGATTGGGGGCAAGATTTTATATCATATACTATAATAGGAGAAGTGTCAGTGGCGATGTATTTTCCACGATCTTGAATTTCAGGGGTTAGATGTTGCTTATTAAACTTTGCATTTGAGAGTGTTTCAGCTTAAAAATAAGTTTAGAAAACAGCCTCAACCCCAGAAAAAATAGTTTTTGTCTAAAACTACGTTTTGTGATTTTTTATTATTGGTGTTATGGGTTGCCATGAAGGCAAAGAAATAACAATGGAACATAAACAAAAATAAAATAATGCTACTTTTAAACTTTGGTTTTGTAAAAGCCATCATCTGTGAAAAGGTATAAATTGTTTAGACTTCAAAGTCTAATTACAATGATACTACAACAAAAGTGAATTAAAACCAAAGATCAAGGTTTGGTTGGTTAACTTGGTACTTATTGTTAATACTGTATCACCATGAGAATAAACCCCTACCAAGTTTCTTAATAAAAAATATAATTTTTGATTGAAATTTTAATTTTTTTAAATGTTTGCGGAGTTTATTGAAGGGAGCTAGCTCTTGGCGCTTACATGTCTAGTAAAAGAAGTGTTCAGAATGATTTTGGCCTAGTTGTTTGTATGGTCCTCTGTTTTTGTTAATTCTGTATGGTTTTGATCAGGAGTTAATTGGAGTTGGTCCCATGGTCCCATGGCTGAAAAAAAATCGTTTTTAGTCCTAGCGTCCTTCAAAGTTCCCATGTTTTCCTTATGAAGATTTTAAAAGCTATTAAAATTTAATAAAAATTAGCTGATAACTTAGGAAATAAACCAATATGTTACATTTTTAACTTGTGTTTTTTTGTGTTATAACAAATTTACACCTAAGTTTTTCACAATTTGGACTAGGGAGTGAGCGAAGCAACTTGCCATCGGAGGGGGGGGGCCAAGTGAGTGGAGCGAATGAGCTTTGTCTGAAAAGGAAAGTGATGCTTAATAATTTTACCAAACATAAGCTCGGCCTCCTGGTATTAACATTAAATTATACCTATCATTGCTGAAAGAAAAAAAATAATTAACAAAATGGCTGTTTCATTCCTTTGATGTTTCAAAATACTGCTTCTGATTCAAATTTGTGATGTACTCCACCTAATGTTCATAAGAGAAACGTACACCAGCTGTTGTTGTTATTGGTGGATAAGGAGACCCCGGCCGAACCGTTGAGCACGTCTGCCTCTAATGGGCATTTTGCGCAAGCCCCCGGAAGGATGGGATATTGAAGGAAGAGAAAGGGTGAGGCACGGGACAGACTGTCCACTCATGTTCCAGCTAGGGGTTTCTATGCCCGTCGCACTCCTCTCCCCCTGCTGTCTTGAACATATGTTCCATGGCTAGGGGTTTTCATGCCCATAGCATTTCTACTCACCCCCTGCCGTCTACATATATTCCAGCTAGGGATTAACCATGCAGTTCGCATTAACCCCTGTCTTGAACATGAATGGGGTTTGAAGGAAGGGAAATTGTCATAGTGGACAGCCAAAAGACTTACCACAGTGTTATGACAACTTCGTTTGCTGTACCCAATGTCAACTTCGCAACTAGTAGTACACCAGCTGTTTTTTTTGTGCTATCTAGCTAGTGACTTAGTGGGTTGGTACATCGTTTTACTAGCTAAGAGACAGCCCTTCGCTTTACATTACAAACAGTACTCCTTAGTAATGAATTATACTTTGTTAACTGATTACTGTAAATTGTTTTAACCTATATAGAAGTATTATTGAGCCAATCATTTGGACCACAATATGGTCCTCTCTTACAGTTAACCTCAAAAACTAAATATATATTAACTTAATATAAAATATATAATGCAGTTTAAAACAAAAATTAAGGGGAAAAACTTTTTCATAGTACAATTTTGCTTTAATAATGTTTGACTTTAAGACACATCTTTTTCTTTGATATTCGTAATGCTCCAAAAACCAATCTATTATTAATTAATTGAATTTTGCACTCCTGGGTTGTAAACTTCAGTTTTAAACTGATTAAATAACTCCGTGCTGTCACTTAATTTGTTTGACAGTCAAATCACTTCTTGAGATGAATAATTACTGTTAACTTACAGCTTGTGCAGAACTTTACGCATTCTTTCAGACCAATAATGGCAGAATCAAAGCTGAAGCAGCTCGGAGTGGGGAGAAGACAGCCGGACGATCCGTTGTTCGTTGCTGGAGACGGTGTGTGTCGGATGTTTGTACGTGAAGGCATCATTGACATAGATGACGCACAGCTGTGCCACAAAGTGTAAGTACCTTGGACAAAACATGTTACTTTATCCTATAAGTTTTGGATGCGGCTTTTGACTGATTTTCTTGATATTTGGTAATTGTTTAGTTGAATAGTTATATTGCAGCTCTCATACTTTAAAAGTTTAAAAATCTGAAAAAATTTCAGTGACGTTAAAATTTCTCAATTTTTTATTTTTAAGATTTTTTACTAACTTTGTTTTAACTGATGGATCTGGAAGGCAACATTTACCATACATGAAATTTATTTTCCGTCACTTGTTACATGAAGTCAAACTGTACTCTTTGTGAAGAGGGGGTAACTCACAACAAAATTGATAGTCTTGCAAGTTGTGACGAATTCTAGCACAATTTCGCTATACTATCTGATTATAAACTGCAACCCTGACGTTTAGAGTTTCTAGGCTAAATAACCAACACAAAAGATTGCGTTAGAGAGTGTTTATAAACTCTTATATTTTTCTGGGAGATTTTGGAGTGGGGTAAAATGTTTTGTGTGTATTTTGAGAATAAAGTCTCCTTCAGTTAATATGTCGCCCTCGCCCCCTCAAGGAGACACTGTTGCATTTTACCCCCTAACAACTAGTACAGTAACAATGTAATTAACTAGTAATAATTAATAACTAGTACTACAAAAATAAATATAGCCAAAAATACCATCTTAAACAGGGGAGTACTGAGGCATGTTTTAAGTGCTTTTACAGGAGAGAAAAAAGACTGTAAAAACACAACTTTTATGTGTTCCACATTTGAAAGTGTTATAATTAGTGTATCTTATTAATGGGTTAATACTGCTCAATAAAAATATTATGTCACATAAAGAAGTTTTCAATTTTTACTCTACAATACAGCTTTTGTCTTCCAGTGTTCCCGCTTTTCCCTGTGAAGCCCCGGGTTGTAAGGAAACCTTTGCTACAGTAATAGATTTTGAAATGCACTACAACTCGCGTCACCGCTTCATCTGCAGGGAGTGCCGCAAACCTTTACCCACGGCTCATTTCCTCGATCTGCACATCTCTGAAACTCACGACTCATTTTTTGCAGTCCAAGCCGAGAGAAAACCCATGGTAAGAACATAATTACTATTGATATTATTGATGCATTCACAATTATTTGTTAAGCAGCTTTTTAAAAGAGAAGCCGACGTTTTTAAGGTTGATAAAAGCAAATTCAAAGATGTACTTAATATTTACTAATTAAAATCATTGTGAAAATGTGTACAGTGCTTATCTTAGCCATAATGTTGAAAACATTCAGTTCTCCCAAAGAATATAATGCTCCGCTCTTTGTCCTATTCCGTACTATTCAGTTAAGATTGTATAGACCACCTGAATCGGGGAGGGGGTGGTTCTTGGGGTTTTGGTCGCTACTTAAAGTATAGAATTATCATGGCTTGTGCATCATAAAATTATGTCTTATTTTTCATATAGATAAGAGGGCCATTACAAATTTTGACAATACTTTATCATTTAGAAGTTGGCAACACTTCCCCAACTCATCCATTCTTCTTTCCGCACCATTTGCAGTCCATCAGTCAGTGTTAGCTGAATATTTAATCAGCTAAGGTGATCCCTCTTCTATCTTCAATCATGTTTCAAATTTGGTTTCAATTGTCTAAGCAATACAATATCAATAACCCGGCAATGATTACACTATTATGAATTTGGAAAGTGGCCAATATTTTAGAAACTCCCCAGAACACACTGGTGGACTACTAGAGCTAAACTGGTTGACAGAACCATGATGAGGTTTTGCGTCACGGTTTCATGATAGTCTGTCTTAATTACTTGGTCAGATTATGTTTTGCCAAAGTATTTTTGTTCAGATTTTTACAGTTGTTCAGTGTCTGTTTCTTATACAAAAATCTCAATGTAGTAATAATTTATATAATAATTTCAGTACCGATGTTATGTGGAGGAGTGTAAAGTTGTATCGCAAGATGTGTCACAGCGAAGAAACCATTGTATTGAGGTTCACAACTTTCCACATGACTTTCGATATGACCAGTCCCTCAAGTAAGTTATGCTGTAGTGATAAGATTTATTACCAATTTCAGAGTAGGATTTAATCGTTAGTGGTTACACCATTTTTTTTACACATATGACATGCAATAAATTCACTATCATTCATTAAAACGTATTGAACAGAACAGCCACAGAATCAAAAGTCTCATTACTATACAGGCAGTTGACAAGAAAATGCAAATAACTTATCACTCAAATGCTAAACAAAATACAGTATTTACAAAAAAAAAAAAAAAAAATAACAATGTCGGACAAAAATGATTAATTTTTAATTATTGTGAGGAGGACTTTGAGGGAGGTATTCAAGTTGGCTATATTAACCATACGGCTTTTGGGCAAAATATAGAATTTTATCGCCCTGTTTTGAACACCTTTTATCCACATATTTTATTAAACTTGGACTTTCATACCTTATAAGTTTGAAAGTTTATAAACACTCCCAGTGATGTCGAAAAGTAACTTGATTTTTCTTACTTTAAAAATATTGTTGTACAAATACAATTGATTTCCACTAATATATCAAATGTGAGGCAATAGGTCACACATTAACGTGCAAGAAAAAATATTTTTTTAATCATAAAAAACACCTTCTGAAACAGGGGGATGCGAGGCATGTTTCTGTTTTTTTTCACAAATATGAAAATGACTCTTAAAGTGAAGTGTTCAGAAAAAAAGAGCTCTTAGCTATTTTCTCGCCCACAAAAGGGCAAAAAACAGCTGTTTCTGTGCAGTATGATGTAAAATAGTTTTTGAATAGCAGTTGATGCTTTTAGGTTTTAGATTAATAAATAAGTGGTTTTCTATCTGCCATCTCACATAGTTGACTTGTAATAGTAGTTTTTTTTTTTTAGACAACAGTCAACAGCTAAACCGATTTCCATGGCCACCTTCATGGTTTTCAATTTTTTAAGTGAAGTTGACAACAGCATCTGACTCATAAATTCTTATGTTGAACAATTGAGAGCACCATTAGAGCGGTCTAATTTTTTAAAACAATTTTTACATCAAAACCATATAAAAATCTGTAATGTTTCAGGAAAAGTAAGAGCCGAAACCACAGTGAACGAAAGACCAATGAGCCACAAAGAGAAGCTATGATGGTAGATCAACATGGTCTAGAGAAGCCACAAAAAACTAAACCAATAACGTTCGGTCATGGAAAACAAGGAAAGACATTTCTCACAAAAAAGCCTTGGCACGCTCATGGAAAGAAGGAAGAAAAGGAATCTAGTGATATTTCTACATCTGAACTAATGGAAGCATTGCCATCTTGAGAAAAATGAAAAATTTCATGTACATTCTTCCTTTTCCGGAACACTATATCTTGTATCAGTCGATTAGGTCAAGTTTAGCATTATTACATTAACAATAATAATTCTCCACTCATAGAGCCGCTCAGGAGAATTTAGTTTTCTCATAATTTATTCACCATGTATGGTCTATTTATTTAAACCCAATGTGGGGCAAGTTCAATGACTGTTTTTCAGCATGTCTTTTTTAAATGAAAGAATCGCTTGCATACTTAAAATTTGTGATAATTTTGCCCTTATGTTTAAAATATTAATTGTAAAAAGAAAAACGGCAAACATAACTTTCTGTGCTGTAAAGTAGACTTCAACTTTTGTAATATTAGTGCTAAATGAAGTACAAAGAATGAGTACATGTGCAATTTTTTGACGCCTGTATGTAGTAAATGCTGTGGAATATGTAAAGGAATTCTTGAGCTCTTGATTTACGGTAGGCACTAATTGGGTTTTGATAAGAAATATCTTTTCAACTCTTCAAGTAAAATTAATATTCATGGTCTAGATATCTTTGATTTTATCACTTTGCTCCATTTTTAATCATACAAAGAATCAACAGTTCTTACTATTAATTTTCGGAAGTCTTACTGGACGTTAGTCCTTTTCACAGGCCGTGGACACGCCTTACCATCTCTTTTTTAGGATAGTGATTTTAACAGTTAGTGTTTGTCATGTATTAATTTATGTTTAAACAATGTTTATGTTTAACTGTAAGTTTTTACATTTTTTGTATCATTGTAAGAAATTTAACATAGTAGGCTAGTGTCATCATTATTAGTAAATGTTTGTAAAAAAGGAATAATTTTTAAATAAATAATATATTAACATGACTACAATTTTAAAATCCTTTAACCACCTTTAGCTGTGAGTTGCATAGTGGCTTGACAAGAGGGGCTCGCAGTGCGGTGAGGGCGGGAGAAATGTCCAGGTGTTTAGAAAAATTTTAGGGTAATTTTGGGATTTAAAAAATTTTTTATGTAGGCCTACGTGTTAAGAAGTATTGGTAAGTAGTTTTGATTTTAATTACTTGTGTTTTAATATAATAAACTAAAATTAGGAAATCTTTATCATTTCCCTGCCCCATTGTAAGGAAACAAGGGAAAAGTCATATATGTTACGTAGTTTTGGGGGAAATCTTTGATCCGTAGTAGTAAGATTGGGGAAATTTTAGGAGGCAATACATTTTCTACACCCCTTTGGCTAGGGGTATGCAATTCAGGGTTTAAGCTGGGTAAAATTTTCTTGGAGCAAAAATGCTACAAGCTCTTGGATACTTGTAGCAAAATGAAACATGTTGTAGCATTTCTATCGCGCCGCACAGTATAATTCGTCACCAGTTACCAATACTTTCACCTTAAAAGTATTTTTGTTTACACTGTTGTTTTTTACCTAAAATAAAAGCACCAAAAAGTTTCAAACGACTTTTAATTTAATTTTGAAAACATTAAAATAGGTTTATATAAAGTTACAGATTTACATAAGTACAAGCCTATAGATAAACTCCAAATTGTCTTCGGATTCAAACATCAACATATGAACATGGCTGGGTAGATGTAGGCCTACTCAACCATAATATAGCTTAATATAAAATTCTTGGTTTTAAACACCATTTTGCAAAAGCAGCTTCAAAGTTAAAATCCTCTCTCTCTGGACCTTCCAATGGCAATCATAAGTAAGTTATATTAAATGTTTACACCACACAAGCTATTTATTACTAGCTTATTTTCATGCTGCGTGAATTTAAAATTCAATTTTCAATATAAGAGCTACGTGAAAACACACTGAGTGTGACATTTTGAGCTGCTCATATTTTCATGCTACCTTTATGCGGGGTGTCACGTGACTTTGCTCATGTGCAGGACGCTTTGACTGTCAACGAAACAATATTTTTGCCTGCTGCACTTTTTGACTAAAGACGCCTGTCCATGTCTTCGCGCCTCGCCTCGCCTCTTGCAGTGTGTGGGGCTCCTTAAGCGCCAGTGCTTTCTCTGTCGCTCAAGACGCCTTTAGTCAAAATGCCTTGCCTCGCCTCGCCTCGTCCGTTACAGTGTGTGGCCGGCCATAGATTGAGGTTAACTAACTAAAGCTGTATTTTACTTTAAGGAAATAACACGTTTAGACAAAATTTTATGACAGAAAACTTTTAAAATTTGAAAACCTGTGATTCTTGAAATACTTATTAATATAGTAAAATCTTTCATAATGGTTAGCCTCTGGATCACTGGATGATATAAATAAAGGGTTTAAATACCTGTCGTCAAGTGATCCTCTAGTCTTGATATCGGCTACAGCTGTTTCACATTCCAAGAATGCATCATCAGGTCAGTACTTTTAGTTTCAAGATTTATAGAAAACCAACGACCACAGACCAAACCATTCATTCCACCTCGCATCATCCTTACAACCACAAAATAGCCGCCTACAATAGTTTCGTCAACCGCCTGATATCCATACCAATGAGCCCAGAAGATTACAACAATGAAGTCCAGACTTTAAAGTACATAGCTGTGTCAAATGGTTACAACAGTTCATTGATAAATAAACTCATCAACAAACATCTACACAAAACAAACACAGTTCCTACAGATTCTGGTACCAAAAAATATGTTAGTTCTGAATACGGAGTAGCATTAAATAATACATTAAAGAACGAAATGGCAAAGAATAATGTAATTTTATCATTTAAAACCACTAATAAGCTAAACTCCATGCTCAATACGAAACGATCCGCACCAGAAAAAAATAAACAAACTGGAGTATATAAAATAACATCAAGGTCTTTTGCTGTCAGGTTTAAAGAGCACCTACCTAAAAAATCAACTAATTCAACCATCTCATCAATTCGAACCACAACTATACCGACATCCAAACCAATCTTAAAGTTTTACACAATTGCAACAAAGGGAAATATTTAAATGCTGTTGAAGAATTCGAGATTTACCGAGCATCAAAAATAGAGCCCGACTACGTCCTCAATGAAAAACTGTCATTTGAATCAAACATCGTTTACAACACTGCCATTCAAATATTAGATAACCAAGCCCAAAGAAAAGGACCTGATAAGAGAGAAGGGGGCGGGGCCTCTACAACCGGTGCACTACAGTCATGACTCATCAATCGTCGGCGCCACATGTGCTTGTGTTCGTTTCCGTTTCGTTAAATTTGGCCAAATCAATTTTATGTATGTGTACTCGTGTCCGTGTAATTTAGTGTTATTTTTTACGAAATCAATTCAGATGGACAGTTTTAAAAAAGTGGCAACTGACGTTCTGACCTGATGATGCATTCTTGGAATGTGAAACAGCTGTAGTCAATATCAAGACTAGAGGATCACTTGACGACAGGTATTTAAACCCTTTATTTGTAAAATCTTTGTAGCAAATGTGACCGCAGCTTAAACCCTGATGCAATTACTTGAGTATCGAGTATTTTCCAAGCCATGTATGCACTCCTCAACTCCAAAAACAAGTTTAGAGTCAAGTTTTCTAGCTGTCTTAAAATAGTTAACTTTTTATCGTTAAAAAATAAATTATTATTTGGAGTTGAAGTTTTAGCCTTGATTTACAAGGCCATAAATGGGACAAAAAGTAAGTACACTAAGTCTACCTACTAAAACTCTATAGAAAAGTCTTGGTGATGGAGAATGATTATGTCTAATGAGGAAAAAATTAGGAATTAAATAAAAATTCATGGATGAAGAGTTAAAACGTGTATTCAAGATAGTATAAAACAAATTTGTTGTTTAACTTATCTTGTTAACAAAAATGGTTTAGTACAATTACTAACTCACATAAACATTCATCACAATTTGTTTCCCCACTGTTGTACAAACAATATACATGAAAAATGGTCTGGAATTGAAAAAGTGAAATACATTTTCAAGGTTTTAAGGCAAAAAAGCCTTAAAACCAATAAAATGACAAAACACAGGTCAATATAATCTACCTTACTCACTATGAGAAAAAAATACTTATTTGGTACAAATATGTTAAAGAATAAATTGAGAATGTGTTTAATATGGCCTGCTCCTGTCTCCTCCTCGGTCCCTGAAAAAATAATTTGGTTTAAGGACAAATTAAATTAACATAAAAATTCACAGACTTCTTAATAGTAGTTAGAAAGGCAAGGAAAATTATATAATCCACCATTGGTCAATATAATAAAACCTACTTAGTAGTTATTAAATTAAAACATTATTTTAACTTTAAAATTTAGAATACAAGAATAAAAAATAAATAAATAAAATGGGATGAAAAAGTTGGCAACCAAAGCAAACCAAGTGAAAGAGTAGTGCCTGAGTCGAAGCCAACTTGAGCAGAATATCACAAGCACCTACTCTGTGAGGCTTATTTTTTTAACTCCTTGAGATTATTTTATTGACTCTAATTGTCTTTGAGCAATCAATGAAAAATGACATAACATTTCAAAAATATGTACAACAAGGGCGTAAGAGATTTAAAAAAAATGTATAATAAGAAATAATGATTTGACATTGGTAACTACAATTTGAAAAGAAAACCACTGCCTCTTTAATACACAAAATCTTTTCATGCAAAAACAATCTGCCATCTCTTACAACACAAAGACACTTCAAAGAGAACAATGATAACAACATCGGATTCTTGTAATGTATGCATATTTTACATAAACAATTTAAATGCCGGAAGATGGATTGACATGATCTTATTGGTGTTCAACTTTGCTTAAGTCGTAGTAATCTAATGTTGCTCACCCTCGCATGGGTCCGCCGCCCCCTCTACCTCCACCACCTCTGCCACGGCCGCCGAAGCCACCGCCCCCGCCGTAGCCGCCCCCACCACGTCCACCTCTGCCTCCGCGGTCCATGCCGCCACCCCCACCTCCTCTCCTGCCGCCTGCAACAATGGTTACGGTTACATTGCAACATTAACAAGACAGAGTGAAAAGGAATCAACATGATGAAGAGATGAGAATAAGGCACATAACTAGCCTTTTACAATTTATATGTTCGAGCAGATTCTAAATGTCTGGTTCAAGGAAAATAACACTTGGCTTTAACATTTTTGTAGGAAAAAGATAGGACACAGCTAACATACCGTGTAAAGTATTGATGAGCTTGACAGAAACCCACAACACACAAAAACACTAAACATTTGCTTTATTTCGACTATTTGTGTAGTCTTTTTCAAACACAGAGAGAAAGTGGCACAAAAGAAGTTGAACTGCCACTTTCTCTGTGAGTTTGAAAAAGACTACACAGATAGTCAAAATATTATAAACTTTTAGTTTTTAGTTTTTTTTTAGCGTCTTTCTGTCAAGCTCATTAATATTTCCAAGGTGAGTTAGCTGTGCCATACCTTTTTCCTACAAAAATATATTTAATTTTAAAAGGAAACTGAATTAGAAGAGACAAAAATCAGATTATGTAATCATAGCCACCTCTAACCAAGGCCGCAGCATTCGAAGTGGCAACGCCGCGCGGCCGCAGTCTCGGTGGGATACTCTACGCTTGCCCCAGGCGCCATACAGCTGTAAAATTCGATGTTTTCTGTTCCCTATTAGTTAAAATAACTGAATACTCCACTCATTTTTACTGTTTATGATACATTTACATATTTAAAGGTGGACGTGAGGGAATTAATAAATATTACGCTTTTTATAAATACTAAAACACTTTATTGAACAATATAGTAGTTTGATTACAAAACATTGCACAGAAAACAATTTTCGTACTTATGATTAGTGAAATAAGAATATATCAAGATTCAAGATTGAGATTATGTGAGAATAGTAATCTTTCGGCGATTATTATGGGAGCTTAGCTTCTCATTTCTAACCTTTGTGTAGTTATTCAACAAAATATTTTCCATTGTAAGGACAATATGTGAAATAACGCCCTTTATTTTAACGCCACAAGCACACGTTTTGTCCAATTTAAAGTTAATGTTGATTTAACATTAATGTTTTGAAGCTTTTAACACATTTTTTATATTGTTGGGAGAAAGTATATGTAGGTTAACTGATACCGTTTATTAAATTGTTTATTATAAGGTTCAACGACGCTTTGACTTTTTAAAGAGCTGTTTAATTTTTAATCCGATTCCAGGTTATTAAAAAGTTATTTTTAAGGGGTGGCGTTAACTGTAATGTCAAAACACGAAAATCTAAAACCTCGGACAATAAGACATAATAATAATAATAATAATAATAATAACAATAATAATAATATTTTTTTAAATTTATTTATTTTCACGCATGCGCAATCAGGTTTACAATGCAGTGCTGTGCAATTTGCCTTTCTAGCTATTAGCTATTTGAAAGGCATCTTAAGGTTAATACTATTATTCAAATTTCTTTACTTGATGGGAAAACATTATACATCACATAAAACCTTACAATTTCAGTCTTTACATGCAAACGCTTTGGAAATAAATAACAGTCAACTATATTAAATATAATAAATAATAATAATAATAACAATAAAAATAAAATTAATGTTAAATAAAAAACCTATTATTTTTAGCAACAAAGTATTGAGTATTTTGAAGAAAGAAAAAAAACAGTTCTTTATTTCATGAGTTGTGCATAGGTCTGTTTAGTACCTAGTATTTACGTATCCCTCTGTTTTAACAACTTTTGGATAGTTTGAATTACAATTCGGAACAACACAAGTCTTCGTCATCGTCAGCTGTCACTACTGTGGCCAAACAAAATATATTTAATCACTAATTTGCACAAAAAAGTCGATAAAGCAAGCGCGCGCTCACGAACTTCCATACAACTGCACTGAAGTGGCAGGGAGGCGTTTCCCACCGGCGCAGCGTTGCCAGTTCTCTCTCGCCGCGGCCTGGTTAGAGGTGGCTATGATGTAATACTTTGGTTAGGTCATGAACTTTTCTAAAGAGGATATTGGAGTGGCTCTTCTCTTTCCTTGAGTAAGGTAACAAATGGATCATAATAATGGAAACAACTATCTCCTTGTCTTGTGTATGTCTCAATTGATCTAAACATTTTTTAAGCATTTTAAAATAAGGCAGTTGTAAGACTTTTCGACATAAATATCCAAACTTAGATTTTTTTCAAAGACCTAAAACCAGTTATGTTGTTTATATCAGAATATTTAACAGTAAAAGCTAAATTCTACGAACTGAGTAAGAATGTTGATAAACCCCCTCGGCTTGACACATATCTTCTCATTCCAAAAAATGAATAATCTTAGCAAATAACAAGTTAGTTTTTATCACAAACTAAGTATCACCTCCGTCTCCGCCGCCGCCCGGCTTGTCAGTGTTGCAGCGGTTGCACTGTTGTCTCCACGCAAAGTTGGTGTTGTTGCACTCGGGGTTGGGGCACTTCCAGTCTCCTTCTCGGCTTCCAAATCCTATTTAACATACAGATAAATTTTTTTTAACTGTTTGAAACAAAGTTTATATGCTTAAAATTTTCATAGCAGTTCTCAAAATAAAAAAATCATACTATTGCGGAGGTGCAACACATCACACATCAAATGTATGCCCACTCTTTGCAAAAATCAGTTGTGGAATAGGCAATGAGTATCGAGCTCACCAATCCTGTATTTTATTTGACTAAAAAATTTCCAGCATTTGACATAAAAGTGGGACTTTCAGATGATCACACGTTTCATACTGTCTTTATTGTCAAGTAAGATTTTTAGGGCATTTTGTTTAAATTTTTTGCCAATTCTTATTATTATTATTATTATTTTTTTTAAATATATTTACTGGATTGGGTACAAAATAAGAAATTAGAATCTATGGTTTGTGAGTGATTCTGACAAACATGCTGGTGTTGCGGGCTTGAACCTTTGTCAAATATTAGTGCAACAAATAAAGGCAAACCATTAATCAGCTATTCGTTAACATTTTCAGTTATTTTTCATAAATTATACTTAATAACTGCATTTAATTTTCATTTTGAAAAGTGGCAGCATGGTGTATTTGCCAAAATGAAGCGTGATGTTATCGTCCACTCACAGGGGCACAACTTTTTGATATTATTCTAGTATTTTATGTTGAGGTCGGAGAATCTTCCTCCATTCACCATCTTAAATAGGCAAGTACCTTCTATAATCACAATTGAAACATGAAATCAACACTCACCGCCGCCGCCTCCACCTCCACGACCACCACCATCTCGGTCGCCCCCATCCCGGAAGCCGCCACCTCTACCGCCTCCTCTGCCGCCGCCACCGCCTCGGCTGGGAGGGCCACCGCCTCCGCCACCACCTCTGCCTCCACCACGGCCACCGCCCCAGTTGTCTCTCTTGGTGGCCATCTGCACCTTGATTGTGCTACCGTTGAATTCCTTTCCTGAAATATTGTGTTCAAAGTTTAGTATCCTTTATATAAAAAGACTTTTATCAGGTTGTTTACAGAAATATTTCCATTAATTTCCTGACCATTTACCATGAATTTTCCTAACTCATGAAATTTACTAAAAAATTATAATACAGTACACTCTCGTTTGGATATCGGAACTTCGCTTCATCGGTGCTTATAATCCAGATAGGCTACAATTACTATTCATATTCAATTACTATTGATATAATTGTTATGTTTTAGTGTTTTTAATCTTTAATTTGTTATAGGCCAACTCGCAATACAGTAATGTATCACATTTTACATCACTTGTCACCGGCACTTTTCATAATCTGCATCCCTCGATGTGATTAAAAAGGCCATGTAACTATTTGCACGGAAATAGGAAAAGAAAGGGACAGGAAGTAAACATCCGCTTCCTAAACTGAGAAGCGAGATGTCTATCTGTTTCGAGAGTGCACCTGTGTTACGTGGAATGTCAAGTGACTGTTGAAATACAAGTGAAAAGCGGAAAAATTGTTTGTGTGTCTATAAGGGATAAACTTCAATCTATTTAAAGGTTAAATGCAGGTGTGTCGGCAAAAAAGGTTGTTTGGAATTAGGAGCGTGGTCAGCATAGAGATAATTATTTTCTGCATAGTTTTTATTTCCATAACAGGGTTGCCACAGAATTTTGGAGGCCATTTTTCCTGACTTTTACTGACCAATCTGAGAGATTTTTCCTGACTTTTTGGAACCGCGGGGTTTTACAAATAAAGACTCGTTTTAGCGAATTTCCCTATAGGGAATACGCTATTACGGTAGTAGCCATGGTAAGACCTAAGCCCGGGACCACTTTACTTTTTCATTTTGAGGTCCCCAGAAGCCAAAAACACCATTAGTTCATTTTCATATATATGTATATATATATATCTATATACATATATATATATATATATATATATATATATATCTATGTGTCCGTGGTACTGATAACTTTTGAAGGGGACCTCCGATTTTGATGAAATTTGGTATAAAGGTGTAAGACCAGATCTATTTTCATGAGTTCGCGAACCAGCATGATCGGGTTATGGGAACGGGGTTTTATGGGGTTTCGAAGGGGTCAAAAATGGGTTTTTGGCATTTTTGGACCTTAATTTTTTAAATTCAACAATTTTAACCAAAACCATTTAAAAGAGCTTAAAAAAGCAAACAATTTAGTATTTTGAATTTTTAACTTGGCTTAACAGGTTACGGAGAAAAGCTAAAAATAGGTTTCCAATGTTAATCTTATGGGAAATCAACAAAACCCTGTATCTCGCTTATTTATAGGAATATCTTGATAAAATTTGGTATGCACATTCACTAGGTAGGGTTTTACTGATATTTGCTTAAAAACATCCATATGGCGGTAAACCTACATACTCACCCCCATGGGTTTATGGGGAAAATTTAAAAGTGTTAATATTGATACAATTTGATATTTATCATACCTAACTACTACATTTTATAACAAAACTAACATTTTCTAACAACATCCAATGGCAGTAAACCTACATACTCGTTCCCATGGTGTTTATGGGGAAAATACAAAATCTCAAGATCCTTTGGAAATTCACTGAGTACGCAGGTCTGCTGCGACGGGGGTATTTTTGTTTTCAGAGAATTTTCTTTTGAATATTTTTTAATGCAATCTCCTCCATTCCCTAAGTTGTCCATCGATAACATTTTTATTGAAAACCCCCCGTCACAGCGAAATACTCAGTGAATTTCCAATGGTTTAGTTAATTAACTAAAAAAAAAATTATTTACATATAGCATTAATTAAGCCTTTTGAAGTTTTTATTGGGAGATGTTAAAAAATAAGCAATATACCAGGTTTTATTGGTTTCCCATAAAAATTAAATGGAAAACTTGTTTTTTAAATTTTTCTCTGTAACCAGTGAAGCTAGGTAAATGATTCAAAATACAAAATTATTAGGTTTTTTTAAAAGTTCTTTTGAATGGTCTCTTTGAAAATTTATGATTTAAAATTTTTAGGGTGAAAAATACCAAAACCCCTAATTTGACCTTTTTGAAACCCCATAAAACCCTGTTCCGAATGTCCTATCAACCTGATTTTTGAACTTAACCTGAAGAACGCTGTCTTACACCTTACCTATTTTCATCGAAATAAAAGGTGTCTTTCAAAATTTATTGTGTAAACGGACACATATATATGAATTTTAACAAACGGTGTTTTTGGCTCCTATGGACCTCAAAACAAAAAATTAATATGGTCCCGGCCTTAAGTCTTATCATGAGTAAAATTCGCTAATATTCCCTGTAGAGAAATTGGCTAAAAATAATAGAGAAATTGGCTAAAAATAAAACAATAAAACAAAGTGACTATAAAGGTTTAAGATTACAGTACACTCTCGTTCATCGGAACTAATGTGGCGGACGGCCGGTTCGGATGTCAAAAAATTCCGATGAAGCGGAGTCCGTCGTGAGTCATCATTTCCGCCCGTACGGTGACCTATCATGATTGTATTCACTCTTGTTTTTAAGATAACACAAGAGATTTGATGAAAATAAGGCACTGAAACTTTGAACATGGTAACAATGAACCTATAGGAATAAAAACAACGCAGGAAATAAAGATCGAAAATCATTATTCTCATATTCCATATTCATATTCCAGCAGTCAACTGACTTCCACGTAACACAGGTGCAGTCGCGACGCGAGACAGACAGAATGACAGTTTGAGAAGCGGTCAAAGCGGATGTATTGTTTACTTCCTGCCCCCTCCACGGCCTCGTAAATCACATCGATGGGTACAGATTACGGAAAACGCCTGATGACTTTTGATGCAAAATGTAATACTTCACTGTTGTGCGGATAGAGCGAATGAAAATTGAAGGCGCTAAAACGGAAAAATTATTTATTTCGTAAGAAAAAAAATTTAATAATGTCCAGATTTTCAGTTCCGATAAAGCGGAGTTCCGATGTCGCCGAGTCCGATGAACGAGAGTGTACTGTACCTGAGTCTGCCAACGTGATCCTTCTGTCTCCTAAAGGTGACGCGTTTCGAGTATTAAATACTCATTTTCAAACCTAACACAAGAACACTTAAAACATCACTCGAACGAGGTCGTCAAATTTTTTAAAAACACGAACATACAAACATTTATTAAGATTTGACACGGCCCGCTCGCGTGCGCGCACCTGTACTGCATCGTCATGACTGTAGACCAAGCCGTGGTGGTGTCTTGGACATTGCAGTTCTTGGTTCCTTATCAGACAGCTGATTTAGTTTCCTTAACAATGTGTCGAACAGAGCATTAGACTGAAAGTTGAGTTTATCATTTAATAAATCGTCACTATGTTCTATTGTTGCCTTGTAAATTTCGTATTCCTCTAGCGAATTCATATAATTTTCTTTCCCACAATAATGTAGTGGTGTCAGATTAGTTGTAAGATCAGTATAATTATGATTGGTTTCAACGAGATGGGTAGCATATTTTGATTTAAGATAGGAGTTAGGTTTTGGAATGTGTTCTTTAAATCTGGTTTTGAAAATTACGACCAGTTTGCCCAAAGTAAAATTTCTCACAATCATTGCATGACAGTTTGTAAATTCCAGTTTTTTCTCCTGTGCTTTTGTTAATACTATTGTTAGGTTGATTACATAACAGTTTCTGTAGTTTGTTGGAGGTTTTAAATGATATATGTATGTCCTTTTTCTTAAATTCTTTCTCTAAGATGTGCGGTAGAATGTTTCCATACCCTGTTGATATGTAGGTTTTCCGTTCTGTGTTATCTACATTGTTGCTGTTATTTTTCTTTCTATATTGTTTCCTAATTAAATTATCAATGATGGATGGATTGTAACCGTTTGCATGAGCTATATATTTAATGGTATTTACTTCTTTATCATACCAAGACACCACCACGGCTTGGTCTACAGTCATGACGATGCAGTACAGGTGCGCGCACGCGAGCCGGCCGTATCAAATCTTAATAAATGTTTGTATGTTACTGTTTTTAAAAACTTTGACGACCTCGTTCGAGTGATGTTTTAAGTGTCCTTACGTGTTAGGTTTGAAAATGAGTATTTAATACTCGAAACGCGTCACCTTTAGGAGACAGAAGGATCACGTTGGCAGACTCAGGTAATCTTAAACCTTTATAGTCAATTCAAGTGATTCGGAAACAAAAAACCCAGAACTATGAAAACAAAGTGTTCCAACAATAAAGTAAAAACTAACATTATAACAACGAAAAACACAATAGAAATATACATTATTAATAGGTAATTAATGTATAAAATTAATACATTTTACCCACTACTTAGTAATTCTGATTTATGAGAGGGGTCAAAAATCGAGACGGTCGGATTGTGCCACTGCAAATTTTCCTGACTTTTGGCACTTTTCCCCTACTTTTTCCTGACTTTCGGCATTTTTTCAAACTTTTTCCTGACTTTTCCTGACCAAAACCCAAAAATCCTGACTATTCCTGACTTTTAATGTCTGTGGCAACCCTGCATAAGTTCATTGTTACCATGTTCAAAGTTTCAGTATCTCATTTTCAGAAAACCTCTGGTGTTAAGTTAGGTCACAGAAAATATTTATTGATGTATGTATTAACAGATCATAAAGATAAATTGTCAAAAGTATAGTATTCGAAACAAATTTATTTATTCAAAATTCTTTCATACGGTGTACTTGAATTACTCCGGACAAAATGTAGCCTATATCTTCTCATGATATAAGTATGTTGGCACCAACACATTTTTCTTAGCAAAATAGGATATTGCTGATTAGGAATTTTTCCATTTAACCAACCACTTAATTCAGAAAATATTTCTGTGTTTAGTAGCCATAGTACAGCTAACAATTAATAGATAGAATAGAATAGAACGAAATAGAAAAAGATTAGTATCTTAAAATATTCCAAGCATAAATCTATGACCGTACATTTGTGAAAATTCTCAAAAAATGCTACAGTAGTCGAGTCATGGCCAACTAGTCCCTCAAATCCAACATTGGGGCAGATCCCCCTGACTTTCCAGACTTTTTGCCTATTTCCCAGACCTTTTTCCCAACTTTCCAGAATTTGGACCCTCTAACGATAGTACAAATGAGCTGTGGTTTTTATAGAGGAAATTGACCATTTTAGAGGATTTATTTCTTCTAAAGGTACAGTTTAACACTAAAACAAAAAAGGTAGGAGACAGCTAATTCACCTTGAAAAGTATTGATGAATTTTACAGAAACATAAATACATAAAAAACACTAATAGTGTAACTTTGTTTCTGTCATGCTCATCAAGGTGGCTTTCCAGGTGAGTTAGCTACAAAATGTTAAAGCCAAATGCTTTGTCCTAGAGAAAAAAAGGAAAACGAACCATCAAACCAGCTGATGGCAGATCTAGCTGCGTTGGCATCATCGTATGTGACGGTTGCTTCACCCTTTGGTCTTCCGGTGGCCTTGTCATTGTACATCCAGATTTTGGGCTTGCCAGTTCTCTTGTCAGTCTAAAAACAGGATACAAATGAGGCATCAGCACACATTGTAGAACACAACTGAATTATAGTTTTGTGAATTTGGTAACAGGCAGAAATTCTCATTTACTATGGACTTTTATGGGGTATAACGCTAGAGGAAGTTGATATTATAAAGCTGGTACCTTGATGACGCCGATGGAGCCAAAGTGTTGTTGGATCTCGGCCTCGGACGTGGAATGGTTCATCCCCGACACAAAGACGGTGTCTTCCTGCACGATGTAGTCATCACCCCCTCTCCCTCCGTAGCCTCCTCCGCCTCCTACAACCGAGCAAACAACCGCGAGTTATGATACGTCAGTACAAAGGGGCAACATATTCAACACACAATTGGGGAGTCTGTTGTTAGAATGCAAAAATTACCCATTAACTATTTGAATTGAAACCCCTCTAACTATAATGTTCAATAAAATACAAATTTAATTTGAAATTGTGCAAACACACCGCTTAAAAAAGAAATAAATATGCAAGAAAAAAAAAATATCCCCACCATGACTGAAATTGCTGGATATTAATAAATTTTATTGTATACAGTTATAATTGTTTACACCTTTCTTCTCAACCATAAGAGACTTCTAATAATTTATTTTTATCTAGATTAATATATAGTTGGAAGTTAAAAACTAATTTGGTTATTGGCAGTTTTTACCTTTTTATCATGAGATTTAAGCTAAGACTTTCATTTTAAGTTCAATACACCATGTTTGGATGTCAAGTTACATTAAAACCATCACACCAACCATAAACTCTGAGGGGAAACACTCCAAAGATTATTACTATATTTGATTGCACCACCTAAGTCTAATAAACCCATTAAATTGTAAAGGCTGTTTACGTCACCTGTAAATACAATCCTCTTTTGAAATTGGCCCTACAAATCTTAGCATTGTATTGTTTCTGTTACCGTATTTTAAAAGCCACTCTTGGAGTAACAAATTTTCTTATCACAAACCTATTCAATTTTGATAAATGTCATTTTTAAACCTTTGTCCTACCTAGTTAAATATTTGAAATCATAATTTCTTTACTAAAAAATAAAATTCCATGAGGGTTGGGATTATTAGATTTTTTACTGGTAACAATATTGATATAAACTGGCAAACACTTATATCTCTCAAAGGACTTTAAAAAACTAGTAAGATCAAGATCTCGTATTTGTAAGTCAGATCTAATACTAAATCTTACAAACTACGAATGGAAGACTTCCAAAACCGTTTTCGGTGCAACAGTAAAATAATTCTTCTGTAGACTTGGTTGGCAAGAATCATACACTCTTCTCAGTTGTTAGTACACACAATATTTCGGATAGTTCAAAAATTGTATGCACCCACTTCAGATTAAACACTTGCAGGCCAATAATACCTTTAAGGTATAACCAAGCCATACCTTACATCTTATTACACTTCTAATACCTTTTTCTGACCACGGCTACCTTTTACCTTTGTAATATATGTAAAATACCAAAATTCTAACATCCGCATTTGAGGTGTGATTACATTACCATAAAACTCACAATCAACAAAGGAACCATATGCCCAGTAATTTTAATTTGAGATGCATTCTTTAAGGTTTTATATTAGTACTTAGATTTTAATGTTTATTTGATGACTTCATTATACCCCTAATATGATTACTGTACATCAAACCAAGCCATTTTCACTCAGTCCACAGAACATATGAGATCAATTTCTGATCTTTGATAACCCACATAATCGTATGCAAACCATATTTTACTCGTGTTGAAATTTTATGGGACCTCATGCATGCAACTCTCATTATAAACCGTACCTTGATTCCAACCAATAGCCTTGTAGGCTTTTGACATACTTACCAAGGTTAGTTCATACCTCAACTCATTTAAGTAATTGCCGTAATACCCCTAAAAAATTTTTACCCATAGTCAATATATTAATACATTGTCCTATCAAGAAGTCTCCCATTCATAGGCTATTGACCAAAATAACATCTAAAAACCAAGTATAAAATAAGCACCAGACATTTCTGCCGGTGCATTTACCTTTGTTAAAACCACCCCTGGCGCCACTGCTAAAACAGAAAAACCAATCAGTGGATGTTTGGCCAGAGACGAGTTCCAGAAGTCTGCGACGAATTTTCTTCCTCCCGTCTTCCCTTTCTACTTTTCTATTCCATCCCTAGGCTTTATTTTTTTTCTTTTTGTCCCTATAAGTGCTAAATAAGTCTCCCCTCAAATGAAATTTATCACTCAAGTGTTTAGTTAAAAAACATATATAATGACTCTTGTAAAAATATACCTATTTATGGTTTTTTATAAAAAATAAAACACTTGTAAAGCTATATTTCCAAGCCACCAAAACATGACTATGAATGTTAACTAACCACACTAAAAACTTTTTTAAATATTTTTCCAACTGCTGAGTTTATTATACACTCATCAATTAAATTGTATAAGCCTGTGACAATTAAACGATGGTTATAATAATTGAATTTATTCAGTAAAAAACTTTGACTCTGCGAAAGACAAACCTTATGTAAAATTAACTTGATCCCATAAATAAAAGCTATTTAATTCACTAAAACTGTTGGAAACCCTTAATATAACACCCATGACTGAAAATGGCAGTTTTTAGTCTCTTTCACAGAGAAATAATGAGTTCTTAGGTAATGTTTTTTCCATTGAAGAAATACCTTTCATGCTTAGCATTTCCCTACTGATTTGATTTATTTAAGGTCAGTCCCCATCTTACCATTGAACCCCTAACTCTTACCAGAATATTTCTTTTACCTTTTGACACCTGTATGGACACTTCAAAACAGTACACATTAACTCAATTGAACTGAGCAAGTTCATTAAAAACATATAAAATTAAGAGAATTGTCAATACTTTAAAGCTAAAGCTTAGAGAAAGGATATAAAAAAATTAAATGTAAAAAATATACATAAATTGTGTAATTGACCTAAAAAGGTTTAGGTTCTAAGAGTCACATAGTTTTGTGCAAAAAATCTTAGCATTATTATTAGTACTAATGCAGTGACTTTGAGTAAGTGACTCTAACTCTGAGGCACTTGTGTAATTTCGATTTTAAGAGTTATTTAAATATTTAATAAATATCAGAGGGCAAAAATATGAACAGTTGTTACAGAGAAGGTTAAAAATTATGAGACTTAAAATGTAACAAGTCTATATACATGCAACATTTTTTTATCAAATTATTACTAGGTAAAACATCTGATTACCTTGTGATTTTTTTGAAATTTATAATTAAACAATAATAGGACTATATCCTTTCTCTAACAAATAATCAAACTTTACAGTCAAATGCTAATAAAAAAATAATAATTACAGAAAATTGAAAAATCTATAGGTAAGCTAAACCCAACAACAAACCCTTTCAAAACCCACAATTGAACCCAGTTGATATTGCTTAGAATATGAATTAAGAGATTAATGTTGATGATAAAGTTGCTTAATAGAAATTTAACTAACCTATATAACACAATATATTCAATTTAACTTTTATGATCAAATCTGTTGGCCAGACCATTTAAATAGGTAATTTATTTATAAGTAAAACACTTAAATCTTGTCAATTATGAAAGTAGAGTTAAAACAGAAACGTGTGCATATTTTCAGGACTTAAATTGTGTCAGTATGGGTAAAAACATTTTAAACTTACATAAATCTAATTTGTTTATTTTAAAAAATCAAACTCTTACAGGAGGTTTTTAAGAGTTCAAATAAAAATTTTAAATCACAAGAACTGGAAAAATTATAGGGCTAAAAAATTTTGGTCACATATTCTTGTTGAAATATATTAACCAGCAAGGGATTGAATAAAATACTAAAGCACACATAAGTGGTAAAGTATACATAAACAAAGGAATATTTTCGATCATTAAGACTACATAATTAAGGCTTAGAAAATCGTGTTTTCTCTTTTTGTGTTTATCCTTATTGCTATTTAATATAGTTTTATCACTTTCCTGGTCACAAAAATTAATTTAACTATCGATAGTTTTCATCCGTAGGACTTATTGTTGAAATACTCATCAAACATGGTCATCTAACTTTTGAAATACCGTACCGATTTCAATTTCTTATCAAATTATAATTTAATTTATTGATGCTATTATTAACCTTCCTATTATTAACCTTTCAGTTCCTTTAACCAGTACTAAAACATTAATTATTTCAAAGAAACTAATGTTAATTAACTTGTTTCCTGATAGGAATAACTAGTATGCCCGTTGCTCAAAACTGAGCAATTTAGTTTGGATATTGATAAAAAAAAAATTAAACCCCATTACCTTTTCCTGTTTAATGTTATAATTTTTCAGAAAAATTACATATATTCTATTAAAAACAGGTTTGCTACCTTTCATTTTACTAAGCCTATAAAAACTGTTGGTTAACAATATTTATGGTTTACCACCTCCACTTGCCTTGATGACCTTGGTCTTTCAAAGTACCGTGGCTTAATCCACAGTGGATTATATAAATGAAAGCCTCTAACATCTCTCATTATAAACTATTAAAAAAGTTGGAGTTGGGCCCTAGTTGAACGTCCGTGCTTCGTCGAAGAATTTCAAGAGGTATATTATAATTTTAATGATGATATTTTAATGACCTTATTTGCCTCAACCACTCTCCTCAGAATCCCAAAGTAATACAGAATATTTGAGTGAAAATAACTTATTATATTTGATATTACCAATAGTGACAATGAGACAGATAAGGTGACCAGCAAACAGCACCCATGTAACAATTCAACTACTTTTATTTAATAGTTTTACCTATATGATTATGATGTGACGATCAGCTGTTAATTTATAATCAACCATTAGTTCAATAGACAATGGTGCTTCTAGCACTTTTTCTCGACAATAGCGTCACAAAACCTAATTTAGTTATTTCACGGTTCATTTAATATGTAATTTAATTAATTATCTACATGTTGTTTTAATGTAAATAAAGCAGACGTTTTTCTAAATCCCCATGCTATTTGGAGAACTGTAGCATTATTTACCATTTCTCAATTTTCTCCATAGTTTTTCTCCGCTATTTATTCCGTTCCCTGACACCGAGATATTTTTCTAAGTTTGAGACCACACCCATTACTAACAATTTTGCTCCACATTTTGTAGCTTGAAATAAAAATCATTCACCAGAGTATGGCAGAACTCAACCTCTTTGGTAAAAAGATAAAAAATGCTCTCGCTGATGTACCGTGTTTACTCTTTATAACTGTTAAAAATTATTGGCTTCCCTCAATTCAATGTCATCAAATCAGGAAAGAATGAACTTTAAGGGCGTGCAGGGTCCTTCATTTGGATGGATATTTACCAATTTAGAAATAACATACAGCCAAGCTCTATCCAATGACACAAAAATCATTAAAACCCGTTAAAAACTGAGTTCCAGAAACTAAAAGTGATGCATATTAAATATGTATAGATATGAACTACCTTTTTATTTTACAGGCCAACAAAACAGGATCATGCCTATCTACACATTGCAGCAGAAAAAAATACCAATGGGCTAATTTGATGTAAAATGTAGCTTACAGATATAAAACGCCTGCAAAAAGTGCCAAGCCCATCAACCCTGGTCTTATATTGCCACAAAGACTAGGACTATCATTGGTTCAGTAACAAAAATAGTTGAATACAAACTTATTTCTTCACATCATGTAAACTTAATTCATAAAATTAATTCTCCCTAAACTCATTAATGTTTATTCTTGGAGGATGGAGGCGAGTTTATTCTCAAACACCATGACAACTACCACTCATTAGACTGTTGATACCACTTCACATTTTCCCTTATCATTCACCAATGACCAGCAGTAACAATGCAGTATTGTGACGGCCCCAAAATTCATATAGGCCTACCAATAAATGTCACTTTGAGTTTGCACCACCCTAACCATTACAATTTTACTATCACTAAATAAATATCATATTTTTGGAGAATGTTGTTTGTAATTAGTCAAGCCTAATTTGGCCAAATAGTAAATGAGCCTCTTAAATATTCTACCCACTGGCAACATTGTCTATTGCCACCGAGCGACACGGACGACATCAACTCTTGGCTTAGACAGTTTGAGTCACCCCAAAGTAATCGTTTTTGAGTGCGCAGTACCTGTCGAAATATCACCAATATTGCTACACATTGATTGGTTGGTACTGCTTTGGCATACTAATTATGGTCAGCTCTCCCAGTTGGTCCCGTGTTAGTGTCTACGTCACGCTTTGCCAATGACGGTGATTGCAAACTATTTTGTAGCGGAGTCTCACATTATTTTGTTTGATGTCCTTAGTTTTGGAATTTTAAAGATGTACTGTTATACGGCTAACCTGACTCTTAAGGTTAATAAATTTCCTTCTCTGTTAAATGTTTGGTATATTATTTTGTTCCCCCAAAGCCACTCTCATTTTTATAATAGTTATTTCTAAAAACTAGTCTGCAGGATTAATCAGATACTCTATGTATTAATATAATCCCTCATATGGTTTGTGGTTTCTTTAAAGTTAACCAACTACTCATAGTCATAAATGACATGTAGCCATCCTAGGGGACAAGTATACCACATTTAACATTCTGCAATTAAATATGATTAAACTATAATGTAACTAGACCTAAATGGGTTGAAAAATCCTCTTATTGAATAACCCGATGACACTTATAATATTTTTTAACACTGGTACATACCATAATAAGAGTCTAATTTACTAACAGGTTATAGTATTCAGTTCTCTCCAGCATTTAGGCCCATTATAAGGGTCTTTAATAACGTAAGACGAAAACAGAGTTGCCTAAAAATCTTACCATCACCGTTTTAACTTTAATAATATTCATTGGAAAATATTCAATATTAGACTTGTTTATTGTCTGACGCAAAATTTTTTATGCACTCTTATAAGTTTTAGAAATTACCCCTAATGAAAAAAAAAATGGTCATCACTTCCTTAACCTCATTACAAGGTGACTTATTTAATAGTCAACTTACTTGTATCCGCCGCCACCTCCTCTGCCACCATCATAACCACCGCCGCCGCCACCCCCACCTCCTGAAAAATTAAGGAAACAGATAAGTTGCAACTAGGTGTAGTTATGCTCTTTTGATTTATTACTCAGTGAAGGTACAGTAATGCATTTTTAATTTGAAGCAGTTTACGCAATATTGTTGTAGATAAAAATATTCTATATTTAAGGACCTCATAGATTAACGTCAATGCAACAACATATTCAACTCACGTCCACCGCCGTAGCCGCCGCCGCCGCCTTGATTGTATCCACCGCCCTGGTTGTAACCTCCGCCCCCGCCCCCGTAGCCACCACCACCGCCGCCGCCGCCACCACCTCCATAGCTACCACCGCCTTGGTTATAGCCCTGGTAGCCACCTTCGCTGCTGTAGCTGCCTTGACTGCCATACCCGCCAGCAGCGGGGGCACCTCCAGCTGGTGGTGGTTGGGTGTAGTTGGGGGCAGTGCCTTGATCATACTGGTACCCACCTACAAAAGAATCAAAATGTTACCCTATGACATACGCCAATTAAATTTTAGGCTAATCAAATAAATAAATGAATAAAAACATGTCAAATGATAAAACAATTAACAATTCTGGTTCCAGTGTGCAGTTTTGAAGAGAGCCAATTTTCAAACCGATCAAGCTACGGTACAATTTCTTTGTCATACAGGTTGTTTACAGGAAATAGAAGTAAAAATATCTCTGATGTAGGCCTAGGATGGTTTGTTAGAACAACTGGCCCAAGGAAACAAAAATGTTAAGCCCTCTCTTAGTATCATTGGCTAGTATTTAATTATTTAATGGATCTTTTACACATCAAAGAAAGACAAAATACTTCCTTGGCTAACATAAACTAATTTAGCTAGTAGTTTCAACATGTCAAGGAGCCCGGCGGTTTAAGAGCCACAAAAAGTAGGACTTTTGAAAATGTGAGAAATACACTTTAGGCCTACATAAGATAAACCAATAAATTTGGGTCGCAATAGAACGACAGCTATAAAAATTCAAACAAAAACACAGACCATACAAACAACTAGGCCAAAACCATTCTGAAAACTACTTGTACTAGACACGTGTAGGCGTCAAGCACGAGCTCCCATCAACTTGCACTACCTGATAGCATAAAAAATTTAATACTGTAAAAGCAAATTGATATTAGGACATAAACTGTTTTTCTATAAAGAAGCTTGCACTTGGTAAGGCATGATATGGTAGGGGTTTATTAGTTTATTCCATTAGTGGTATTAAAAATCATTAAAATCTTGCCCCCCAATGAAGTTAAAATTCACACATGAGTAGAAATCCCAGTGTGAACAAAAGGGACATGTAGGCCTACATCTGTCAGGCTAACACAGAGCCACCAAGTCAGTCTTTTATCATGTCTAAAATTAAAAAATCGTTTTCAATGTACTTTACTCAACTCAAGCCAGTTGTGCAACCGTTCACATTAATAACTATTATTAAGGTATTTCTATCGAAATTAATTACTTAATTAGATTATAAAAACACAAGGCTATAATTAAGTACTCATCTCTCATTCAAATTCAGGTTAAAATACCCAATATGTGAGGTCCCAGTCCCAAAATGGTGGTATACTGTAATTTGTAGTAAGTAAAGGCGGTGACATCGTCTCTGTTCGGCGGATAAGTTAGCGTCTCCGACCGGCAAAAACGGATGTCTCCGTTCGGCGAACACGGACGACTCTGTTTGGCGAAAACGGACGTCTCTATTCGGGGGCAATTCGGTGCTTATGAAAAATCATTTCTTGGAAATTCCCGAATAATTCCCGCATTTTTCATGCCGATAAACATTCCCGTATAATTCCCGCTTTTCCCGTGATTCCCGTTGCGTCGACACCCTGTATAATAGTCTAAATAAAATTAAAAATTTAATTTACAGCTTTGTATTTACAACCTCAAAGACTTAAACAATTTCACACGCTCTCAAAACTTTTTATTTTGAAAAACAAATTTTTTTCTAAAAGTAGGAAAACTCCTACTTTTTATTCACTTTTTATTAGGAAAAGTAGGATGACCCTGACATGTGGGTCAATGCCAATAATTCAATACCTTCAATAAGACTTTTTTTTATAAAAAGCTATCCGATTGTTTAATAACTTATGTCTACTGGTAAAACAGCAAATTATTTTACATTCCTCTGAGACTGGTTAATTACGTTAATACTTAAGTACCTTTAGCAGGCCCACCCTGAGCGCTGTAGGCATCGGGGGCGGCGCCACCGTAACCCTGTTGTCCGGCGCCCCAGCCCGTGGCAGGCGGAGGTTGGGAGTAGTTGCTAGCAGCACCCTGGTTGTAGCCACCCTGGCCATAAGCAGCGGCCGGGGCGGCTGCACCTCCGGCCCCTGCAGCCGGATAGGCTCCTCCATAGCCACCATATCCACCTCCAGTGTTGTAATTAGGGTAAGTTTCTGCAATTTAATTTTATAGAAATTAGGGAGGACTCAGAGGTATTACATTTTTTATATACAATGTTGTTACAAAAAAATTTGAAAGCCCAAAACAATCTGTCCAAAAGACTACTGAAAAATTTATAATTAAAGCCTCAAGGTGTTTGTCATCAATATTTTGACACATACTTCAGAGCTCCAAGTGTTTGCATAAATTACTTCGGTATGCAGCATTTACGGAATTGTTTCAGAATGATTTCCCCACAGTACCACAGTGACTGAGAGATTTCCCGGAAGATTTCAGAAAATAACCATTTTAACAGCGGAATGTGATTGGTTTATCTAATAGGCCTAATATAAGTTAGGTTACGAAGAAAAATTTGGAATGTTGCCAGCTGCTAACCTCAAACTGTTTGTTCAGATGTGTGTGTGTATGTGTGTCAAGTACTTCTTTTATTCAGAAACAAAAGTTAAAATGGTTAGTATTTTTTTGAAATCCATTACTGTTAAATATAAACTTTAAAATTTGAAGAAGGATATGGACATTTAAAAATATTTTTTAATGTATGTTTATGGACTTTGATGATCAGGTCTTTCTGAAGTGATTTGTTTTTAATTAAATGTTCTACAATTAATAGAAAAGGAGCCGCAAAGGTCTAAAATCTGAACATCAGTCTTCCTTTGAAAAAAAGCCGCCAACTGTTAATGAAAATATTTATTAAAAACTTGTAGCATTTTTACCTTCCAATATATTGGACTATCCATGGTAAGTTATAAATAGACCTAAATAAAAAAATTAAGTTAAATGTTGAAGCAACCAGCTCTGGACCATTTGATATGGATTGAACCCCTCCCCCCCCCCCCTTCTTTATTAAGATGGAAGCAAATTGACATCTCCCTAGTCTTCAAGACTGGTAGCGAGGAACAATAAGTGGCAAATAGAACATATAAAATATAAAGCAAGAGGAAGTCCTTTGTTTGCGAGACAGACTATTATTCATACATATATCTGGCCATATATCCATCTAGGCTAAATTAAAATCACAATTAACGTAATAAAATTTACATTCAGGTAATATATTTCTGTGCTATATGTCATTATCTTCAGACCTACTGGTTAGAATCAAAATGGCGGACTTTGTAGGCGGCTTGAGGTCAGAGGTGCTAGTTGTCTCCCACAATTCCATTCTTCCAATATGGCAAACGCTGTACATAATTTATTTCCTTTAGCTACTGTCTATTTTTTTCTTCTTCCAATGTGCTTCTATATGTTTTTGTATGTTATGTCTGATTCAAAATTTAGTTGTTCATTTATTAGTTTATTTTTATCCTGTATTTTTTCATTTAGCCTAAATATAATGAATTCTTCCCATGATGTTCTGGTAGTATTATGTGGGACTGATGATGTGTCACGCAATGAAGCAAAAGAAACAATAAATGTAATTTATCAGACACTTGCAGACATGTCGATAAAAATATCATCTTGATTTGTATTCCTCAAAGATATGATCCAGCCGAATGGTCGTGCGTTAATGAAGAGATAATAAAAACCAATGTTATTTTACATGAATTAAGCTGTCGTTACACAAATGTGAAATTTGTGGATGTATATGGTGCTGACAGACGTTTTCATACCCGCCATGGGTTGCATTTCAGCCACAAGGGCAAACTCTGGCTGGCTTGCTAAGCAAATAAGTTAAGCGACTAGAACGTTTTTCTGTACACAAGAAGAAGTTTCCTTGAGCCATACTTCCATACCTAACCCGGATGTCGAGTCTATGAATTAGGCCTACATATAGAAGACACTGCACCCTCAGTACACAGCCCATTGTCAGCCCCGCACCTTCCAAACAAACTCTCTCCAGGCCATCTCCAGTTCAGTGAGGAGACCAAAATCAACAGTGAATCTCCCGGTTGTACCGATATCCGCATCAACTTCATCCACACCAAATGTGCCTCTACTCATTGAATCTCCGCAAGCGGCACAGTCAGGAATAATGAGTTTGTGTGCTTCTTAGCATAGTACGTGTAATGAGTCTGTGGCGTGTGAATCAATGTCATTTTTTTAGGCAGCCTATAAAGGACAAAGAAATAGAAGGTAGGCCTACTGGTAGTTTGAAGTTTAGCTTTAGTAAGATTCTCAAAATTCACTTTTTAAGACTGTTTTTCTTAATATACAAGGTATTAATAATAAAGTATCAATTCTGAAAAGTTTTTTGACTACTTGGGTAGGTAATGTAAATTTTATCTGTTTATCCGAGCATTGGCTTTTAGAAGATGATGAATTGGAATTGTCGTTTCCTTCAGGATTTTACTGTGCAAGTGCTTATGGACGGAAAAATTACATTGGGGGTGGATCTTTAATTTTCTTCAAAAATGGTTTACAATCTAGGGTGTGTGATATAAGTTCATTTTGCCAAGAACTTTACTTTGAGGCTTCCACAGTTCTTATTGATGATCAAAAAGTAATAGGCCTAATTGTATCTTAATACAGTCACTCAACTGCTGGATACCATAAACTTTTCTTAACATCCTTAATGACCTTTTATCTTTTTTGACTAGGCCTAAATGGGAAAGCTACACAATTTTTATTGGGGGCGACTTTAATTTTAATGTAACCAACTATCGAATAGTCGCAATATCGAAATTTCCACATCGATAATAAAGGTGGAGTAGGTTAACGAAATTTCCAAAAAGTTTATAGTAGATTAGGTCTATAAAAAAATTACCATATGATTGTATTATGCAAATCTTAACTCAAACGATTACAACTATTGAATAATAGCAATATCGAAATTTCCACATCGATAATAATGGTGGAGTCGGATGACAAAGTTTCGCCAACTAGGACTAGAATAACTTAATGGTGCGATGAATGCCACTTCCCCTCTCTAACTAAATTACGTGTTAGTTTCAGCATTAACCCTCCAAGTGCTACGTATATTACTCCTTAAGTGCTGACCATTTTTTTAGTTTCGCGCAAGCATTTAAGCAAATGTGCATAATAGTTATTAATTATATGAAAAGTACACAAGATTGCATATCAATTTGTTCAGAAAAATGTCTACTATTAGAAAATATGATTCATTAGATCTTACTTACCATTTATTTTTTTCCAAAATTCTAGATATCAAGGGGTAGTTTTTTTTTGTTACCCTCGTCTTCAGGTTTTTCCATTTCAGGGCATAATTAGATAGTCAAATAAAAAAATCTGAGATAGCCAAAATGTTGCAAATTTTATTACCTTTCCAGTGATATAATGTTTTTAATGTTCTTAGTAAACAAAGATAACATAACCTTAACAATTTGCGATGTAGCAGCTGTACTTCAGACGACCAAAAAAAATCAGCTGCAGACAAACAAGTTAGCCAACTTTGATTTTCCACTGAAATATGTATTGAACCAAAAGTATTCAGATAGAATGATATTTTCTCTTCAATACTATAAAAAATATATGCCGATCCGTCAATAAACAACGGATCTGTGACGATCGTAGTAAATCCTTGTAAAATCGTCGCGATCGTGACGATAGCGCTATACGCGTTGCCGAAATGCGTCGCGATCGCGACGTTTAGCACTTGGAGGGTTAAAGTACCGCATTTAAGCTTACAGGGTGAAAACCAGACTACCCGGTTCTACCCACCTCTCCCTTACCCACTCGACATAACTACGGTAGTTCATCTTCCGCATGACGGGTAAGTTATAGTTTCATATAGCGCCTACATTTCTACCGAATGAAAATATCGATCGATACGATGGATATATCGCGTCGGATGAAATATCGATATATCACATCAAATGAAATATCGATATATCGCATCGGATGAAATATTTTAAACATGTGTTTTTTTGAGGATTTTTTGTATTTTTATATACTAAATTTTATTGTTTGTTTATTTAACACTTAAAAAAAAACCAAGATTTTACTAGTTCATTTCATATTCAGTTTTGATAGGCCTAGTTTAGTTAATTTGAAAAGCTGATAATAAAATTAGATAATTGGGTCATAGATATGAGCAATGTGATAGATTTTTACAAGATAATGAACTGATACCGTACCAAAGAAAATGATGTGTGAGCAGTGTGATGCACTGGTGGGAGGATGAAAATGAAAATAGATATAGTAGTGATAGGCCTAGTGTTCAGTTTTGATGTTAAAAAAAATCAATAATTACCTAGGCCTATATAGGCCATTGACTAATGCGTTGACTTACAATGACTAATACGTTTTTTGAGGGATTTAGGTTTAGATTTTGATCAACATTTTAACTAGGCCTATTGGACTTTTTAGCAACAATAAGCTTACAACAAATTGTGAATTTTGATGTGTAAACATAGGTACCTATATGATTAAATATACTACATACATAGAAATTTTGACCCGATGCGATATAGGCTATCAATTGCATTGATTGATTCGATCGATCGATATTTTCATTCGGTAGAAATGTAGGCGCTAGGGGAAACTGAACCCCGCATGATTTTCCCCGACACATTTCGGAAGCGAAATAGGCTAAATTTTACATAGGGCCTATACTTGATCAGCTTGATAAACCAATTATTTTGCAATACCTACTTGAATAACTTCGGGACTTATTAGTTGTTAACAGAGACTTATTAGTTGTTAACAGTTTTTCTGAGGGGAAAACTAGGCTATCATTTTAGGAATCAGAAAATACCAAAATATATTGACAAAAGATTTCCATTTTTCCAATTACCATAGCGAATAGACTCATACCATACTAGACTCATAGCGAATGCTACATAATAGAAAATGATATTAACACATCTTGCGCGAGTGACGGGCGCGCCCGTCATGTTGGCATAGCAACAACCTTCGTTCAGTGTGAGCTTAGCCGCGGGCGCGGACGGTTGTGTTTGTTTCCCGCACTTTTAGGGAAGTCTTCCACAGTTCCGCAATTCGCTTCTCAATTCCGCAATTCCGCTTTTAGGGAAGTCTTCCACAGTTCCGCAATTCCGCTTCTCAGATCCGCAATTATGATCATTATCAGCACTAAATGTGTTAAATTGAATGTTTTGCTTCATAGAATAAACCTGGCTTCAATCTAGGTCTGCTCAGAAAAGGTAAGAAAAAAACCTAGGCATAGGTGGCCTATGATAGGCCTATAGGCCCTCAGAACTATGCTAGACTAGCCAAAGGTCAAGTTTACATTGCAGAGCTGATGATCAACAAGACCAAAGAGACATAAAATAGCAAATAAATTACATGGATTACTTCATATTGGTGATATTTCAACACAAATAAGGCATGCGATGCCTCATTGATTGATTGGAAGCCATTGTGGGGCTTCATTCTAAAAGCTACCGGGCAAACCAAAACTTCATAAATTTTCCACGGCACAACAGTAATGAAAATTACTTACGTGGTTCACTCATGATTGGTGATGTTTAGGTAATAAAGGGAGTCACCACTTTCAAAATGTAAGAGAAATTCCGGCAAAATGCCGGCAAAACTTAGAAGAGTCCCACGACAGGGACTCGGGAGACAAGGGAGATGAGGAAGGAGGAAGTAAAATTAGTGACTCAACGCCATTGGTGTATTTCGATACAGGGTTCACAAAATGAACGCCAAAGGAAACAGCTTCAACAACTACATGTTAATGATAGGTTAACCAGATTAAATTTCATACTATAAAACATTAGATGAACGAATATGAGCATAGCCCTTTAATATTATTATCCATGAAATTATTGGTAGAAAATATATATTCTTCGAAAATATAGCTTACATCTATCTATGTATAAAATTATTTTCAAGTTTAAACTCGCACTATATTGTGTACATTTTTTAGACGATCTCTCATATTAAAAAAAACTTTCTAATCTGTACAAGACGCCATTGCTACTACAATAATAACCGGCAATTAATATTAGGCCCAGTGCGTCCCGAGAATTTTACTTGGAGAACGGAAACCTATGAAAAAAACGGGCAGTGTTTTTTTTATGTATGGACTGTTATCGGTTAGGTACATAGATATATACTAATACAACTGGATCGATAACTCCATGTTGCGAAAACGAGCCGTTACCCCC
This sequence comes from Neoaliturus tenellus, assembly GCA_030545055.2. Taxonomy (NCBI): domain Eukaryota; kingdom Metazoa; phylum Arthropoda; class Insecta; order Hemiptera; family Cicadellidae; genus Neoaliturus; species Neoaliturus tenellus. Next base: position 3,477,530 of record CM061534.1, on the reverse strand, counting down.
ACCACTAGCCAGTATTCGTGGTCAGTGTTACCAACCCTGTGCGAGTAATTGTGTACTGTAATTTAAATAAATAAACAAATAAATTAAATAAACTACAGTAGTAATACTGTATTTTTTAGTCTTTCTTACTTATGAAATGATAAATTTCAGCCTTTGGAATGTTCACTAATACATTAAAAAGCTGCACAGTACAGAAACATCTTTCATCACCATAAGCATAATTGAAAATTCAAAAGAATGTAAACAAACAAGAATGCAGCTGACGCGCCGGCAACAATCATGTCAGCTGTTATTCAGCGCGGCGCGGCGGCGGCGCGGCGGCGGCGCGGCGGCGGCAATACTGGCTAGTGGTGGGGGAAGCCGGCTCGTTTTTACCGCTATTCCGCCATTTCAGTTACCTATCCAGTTGTATTAGTATATATCTATGGTTAGGTAATACTGCCCGTTTTTTCAAAAGATTTTTGAAACAGTAATAAGCAACGATATCGGTTTTCACATAGATTATAATAAACATTTCAGTGACTTAGAAGAATCCTCTTAAGCTGACAAAAATCGCCTGTGCTGAGTAAGTTACCAACGCCAAGTTTTTATTGTGTGTGTGGTTTTTTAAAAGTATATTGAGTCCATGGACTCTTATTAATCGCAATAGGCCTCAAAATAGCCATGGTAATGAACTAGTGGTTAGTGCAGATGAGGTGAATAACTACTTTGTAAAATCTGTTGATGAGATTATTGAACAGATTCCCCTTGTGCCAGCTTTGGCCACTGATCTTGTAAATGTTCCAGATGTTGAAACTGAGTTTTATTGGAATAATGTAACTGACAAAGATATTATAAATATTGTACATAGATTTAAGACTTCAAATAGCAAAGATATTTATGACATGACCACAAATCTCATGAAGCGGGTGATTCATGTAATTGCTCCTGTTCTTGCCAGACTGATTAATTCTTGTCTTGTCGTGGGCGTGTTTCCTGATGTTCTTAAAATATCCAGGACCGTGCCAATTTATAAGAAAGGGCCCCGACAGGATATTTCGAGCTATAGGCCGGTATCCTTGATTCCAGTGTTTGCCAAAATATTTGAAGCTGTAATGTTCATGCAGTTGTACAATTACTTTGAGACGCACAACCTCCTAGTACCATCTCAGTTCGGTTTCAGGAGGGAGAAATCCACAGTCCTTGCAGTTGAGTCTTTGGTTGAGGAAACTCTTTTGAGAATATGAAATCCACTCACATAATTCTCTGTGATCTTTCGCGTGCATTTGATTGCATTCCGCACGATATTCTGTTGGTCAAGTTGAGACAGTATGGTCTAGGAGAGGGTGCTCTCAGAGTGATTAACTCTTATCTCACTGATAGGCAACAGATTGTCAGCTTAAATGGTAAGAACTCAAGTGCTAAGAGTATCAGATTTGGCGTTCCACAGGGCTCAATAATGGGCCCTCTGCTGTTCCTTGTGGCTATAAATGATTTGCACTATAGTGTTGCTGGAAAAGTAGTGCTTTTTGCAGACGACACAACTTTGTTTGCATCACACACTGACATAGCTCTTGCCAAGTCAATAGCTCATGAAACCTTAGATATTACTCAGAGGTGGTTCATCAAGAACAGGTTAGCTTTAAATGAGTCTAAAACTAAGGAAATAACATGTAGTCTGTCAACTCAAATAGTGAAAAGTCAATCTGTAAAATTATTAGGATTTGTATTAGACGGTAAGTTATCCTGGGATGACCACATTGATTTTTTATGTACTAGATTGAGCAGAGTGATTTATTTGTTGAGACGCTTAACGTCAGACCTTTCTCAAGATGTTCTTAAACAGGCCTATTTCGCTTTCTTTCACTCGATTTTGGCTTATGGCACCAGGCTGTGGGGTCATTCACATAATGCTCAAAAAGTTCTCATTCTGCAAAAAAAAGCTGTAAGGTTGATTTCCGGAGTTGGTTTTCTGGAACATTGTAAACCCCTGTTTGTGCAACATTGTATCTTAACAGTAGTCAATGAGTACATTTTACAGTGTATCAACATGATTAAAAGCAGACAATCCTCCTATCTTAGAAACAATGATGTACATAGTCACGATACCAGACATAACATGAACATATTCATTCCCAGAAATAGACTCTCAAAAACCATTCACTATATGCTTTCCTGTTACAGGTATAAAATTCTTCAATGTGCTTCCTCCTCCAATCCGTAACCTGCCTCAACCCAAATTTTCCATAGTTATGAAGAAATGGCTCCAACAAAATCCTTTTTACAATCTCACAGAATACTTTCAGGCAGACAAAACAATTGCAACTAATTAAGTTCAAACACCACTAACAACACCATAATTTACCACACACAAGGTATGTTGCTCAAGCCTGATTCATTTTCTCCTTTGTGACAAGTTTGATTTTGTTTGCTTGCTTGTGCATGGAAATGATTTTTTTTTTATTGTTTTTGCATTGCATGGACTTGCATTTTGAACATGCATGGCTTGTGTTTGTATTTATTTTAGTATTAGTATCCAATTATTGTATGACGAGCCTATTGTACAAAATGTATTTAATGGCAAATGAAGTCTTATTGAGTCTTATTGAGTCTATATTTTAGCTAGAATATTTCAAAATTTGATGCAGATCATATCCAGTTCTGGTCTACGAGTAACTGCGCAGGGGAAGGTAATAAGAAGTTCACATATATATAAGCCAAAAATAACTTTTTACAAAAAAGTTTACTGTGTACTATAGCCTTCATTTAGATACATCAGTCAGTATACGAACAAGATCTCGTTGTAAAACGCTGTGTCAAAAACGTTATTTTATTTTTATCGGACTATGTGTGCGTTTTATTTCAAAACCTTACAACTGAGTCAATTGTCTACTTAGGCAATCAGAATGCAGTACCGGATTTAGTTCTATGTAGCAAGGTCCTGGCTTGCTATATCCGCTGTGTGCTTTGGAGAGGGATTTAGATTTATCATCCACAAAAACACTATTACTGGGCGACAAAGTTCATACAAAACATTGGTCAAAGAATAAACCTCTGATAAAGGTGCCAACTCCTCTACTGTAATCTTTCTTTCCTAACAGTGAATGCTTTTATTTTAAGCTGAGCTTCCGATGAGTGGGGCTTTGTTACCCCGTTGAAAAAATTATTTGACAGGACATACACGTCATACTTCTGTAGTCACTGCCGCAATCGGATGATTGGGAGATCGTCAAAACTTCTTCCCTTCGGTTGGGGCTTCGCGGAGTGAGCTCTATAGTCGGGTTCTGTGTTGGAGCGAGTGATCCTCCATGTATTCTGTGATAGTATAGTATGGTCTTTCAGTAAAATATTTTTTAAGTTTTCTGATGAGTTCAGTTTTGTTTTGGATCTGTTTCAGATGGTCAGGTAATAGGTTGTAAAAAAGTGCACCGGAGTAATGGGAGTGTCACTGTACCTTTATTATTATTACCTTTTATAGTCTGTGTGTACTTTTGTAGTCTGTGTCGAGGGAGGTCTATGTTTGGTTCTATGTTATTGAGTGCTGGTTCTGTCTAAGGATAGGATTTTAATTTAAAACTAGAATTATGGTTTCCAGGATATAGAGTGAAACTATGGTCAAAATTTTTGAGTTTATGAAGAGCGGTTTGCAGTGCTCTTGCGGGTGTTGTCATCATCTTCACTGTTTTCTTCTGTAGTATTAATATTTTTTCAATGTTCTTAGCGGATGCTGCTCCCCAGGCAACAATGCCGTACCGGAGATGTGAAGAGAAAAGTGAATGGTATGCTATCAGGGCTATTTCTTCGTTGGTTATATTTCTAATCCTTCTTATTACGTAGTGAGCTGTTGAAAGTTTCTTACATAATAGTCTATGTGATACTGCCAGTTTAAGTTTTGATCGATGTGAATTCCCAGGAATTTTGTTGATGCTACTGTAGGAATATTTAAGTTTGACCAATCTTCTGTTCTATTTCTGTTGTTGGGGGTGAAGTTTATATGGATGGTTTTGGTTTTGTTAATGCTAAGTTTAAGTCTATTGCAGATTTCTGTGGCCTGATCTAAAATGGAGTTAACTTAAGTTGCAGTTGTTCATTTTCTGTTGAGTTGGAGTTATAATGGTAGTGTCATCCGCAAAGAGTATGCATTTATGCTGTTGATCTAATTGGTTTGGTACGTTATTTATGTAAATTAAAAAGTACAAAAGTCCAACAATCGATCCTTGTGGGATTCCTTTGTGGGTGGTTCTGAATGAGGATCTAATATTTGAAATTGTATTATTGTATTTGTATTCAATTTCGACACATTGGTATCGATCAGTGTGAGATAATTTTTCACCCATTCAAGTGTGTTTCCATTGATGTTTAGCCTTAGCCTTTTAAGTTTTTGAATTAGTATTTCCCAGTCGAGAGTGTCGAACGCCTTCTGTAAATCAAGGAAAAGGCTTGATGCGCCTTTTTTCTCCTCCCAGATGTTGTTTATGTCACTACAGAGGTTTGTTATTGCTGTACTGGTACTATAGTTTTTTCTGAAGCCATGTTGGCGTACGGAGATTAAATTGGTTGTTTCTAGATGGGTTATGATTTGATTGTAAATGGCTCGCTCCAACAGCTTGGACATTATAGGTAAGATAGATATTGGTTGGTAGTTATTTGGGTCAATCTTTTCACCCTTCTTATGTTTCGAGTAGATTTTTGCAATCTTTAAGTTCTTTGGTATCCTTGCCTGTACTATTTTGAAGAATTTATAATGTGAAGTGTGGGTTTTAATATTTCTACCATACAATATTTTATCATTTTTCCAGTTATGTCATCAAAACCAGCCGTGTTTCTAGGACTAATATTTTTAAACAGATTTTTTAGTTCATTCTCAGTCAATAGATTAAAGTCATTTAGTTGTGGTATTGCGAGGTTTTCCTGTTGTTGATCAAGTTGCTCCAGATTCCCATTGTTTATTAATTTTATGGTTGGTTGAGTAAACAGTTTGTTAAAAATGTTACTGACATGATAGGGTTCGGTAATCTGTCTGCCGTTGTAATTTAGGCCTATGTTACTTATTTGAGTTACATTAGATAACACCTCTCAGTGTTTATTGTTTTCCACAATTCCTTGTTGATGTTATCTGCCTGTCTAATCTTATCTATTGTTTGAGCTGCTCTCTTGCTTTTTACATCTTGATCATAGATTCTCTTAGTTTCGTGGTAATGGTTCTTGTCCTCTTGCCTTCCAGTTATCATGAAACGGTTTTGTGCCTCCTGTAATGTTTTCTTAAGGGCTATTGTATCTCTGTCCCAGTAGGACACTTGCTCATTTGAGAGGTGTCTTCCAAAAACCCCAACTGATCGTGGTTTGATTTTGGTTTTAGCATTGACTATGAATACTACGTATGGTTTTAGTTTGAGGCACCCCACAGTAGGTATTATCATTAAATTTGGATACTGAATATATATAGTATCCAAAGTCAATGGTATTATTTAAAAAAAATAACTTATATATACATTATTTAATTATTCATACATGAGATAGTTGAACACAGAATCACAAAATCGCAGAATTATTTTTTTACACCACTCTAATTATAATATATTTTCTATATGTCATAACTTAAAAGTGTATGAACAACAACAATCTGTTTACCATTTACCATTTACCAAGTCCTCTTCGCCACGGTCTTGAAGATCGGGGGGAATCGTCAGTACAAGCATTGACTAAGGATACCTAAATTTAGATGTATACATTTAAATTTAGATGTATATTCAATGGTACAAGAGTCTTGTTCACATGCCTTTTTTTTTACTCTACAGTATTTTAGTGTTTGTGTACAGCGTAGTTGAATAGTTTGAAAACGTAACCTGCCAATGAAAAAATAGGAGAAAAAGGTTTGTTTATTTTAATGTTTATGTTGGCGTTGGCTGTCAGTGTTACAGTACAGTACTGCAGACGGAGACGCAGCAGATGTTGAGGTTAGTTATTCGTTCACTTTCTATTTAGATTTTATAATCCTGTGTGTACTTTTAGTATCAGTAATTTTATGGGTCATTTCTAGTATTTTTTTTTCTTAATTTTTGGAATGTTCACTATCATTTGTAACATAGGCGTCAATGTCAGGTGGGTGGAGGCAAGTAGGCCTACTAATGAATAGTCTCAGAGCCGGCTCAAGGCAAAATACTGACTTACCCTACCCGGGCAAACCGGTAATAATCATAATCATACAAATATCATAAAAATAACAATAATAATTTTCATAAAAATAAAAACAATAACAATAAACTTCTTGTTCTTCAAATCAGATAACATCCCATGTAGGCCCTATCAGAGCCATGGATAAGGTTATTAGAAATTGTTATCTTGGAAGAACTCTGTTGTTGAATATAAATATTGTGCGTATTGTAGTTATGAAAATGTGACTGGATAAGCTTATTATCTACTACAAAAGTAACAGCTTCATATATATAGAGAGATGGCACTGGTAAGATTTGCCGGTTCTCGAAGTGTGGAACACATGAGCAGGAAGGTCTTAAGCCTAAGATGGAATGGATGGCATGCTTTTTTATATCTTTCTTGAAATTCTTCTTACTTTAAAGACCCCAGACGATGATAGAGTATTTTATATTACTTTCAATAAGAGTAAAAACAGTTCTAGGCTATTATTGTTGAGAGGAGCTAAGTTTCTTAAATTAAAAATATTATTTGACAAAGTAAACTTAGTTGATAATTGATAATAGTTGTTGATAATGATAAAGCATCCCAGAGAAGATTACCACCCAATTGCACCCTTAAGTAATCTGCTGTTGAGAGCTTTCAATGTTCTGATTATCAATAAAAGACATAAGGTCATAAATATATATTTCAATCCCTGTCGTTGTTCAGTAGTGAAGATAATGAAGTTTTTCTTAGCGGGAGTGATATCTAAATTAAGGTGAAATACTGTGATAGCCTGTGGATTTGAAGGAAAGGATCTTGTTCTAGATGCCGTATGTTCGTGTTTTTAGTAAACAGAAGGTATCATCACCAAAGATTGTTAAGGAACTGTCTATAAAATGATCAGGAATGTCGATATATCAAATGAATAATATCGGGCCAATGACAGGGCCTTGCCCTAGAGCCATTGGGATTGGAGACTAAATTAGAAAGATAGCCTAGGTTCTTTTAATGTTGGAATGAGTCAGTGAAGTCTACTATTGTTCTTTGGGTAATGTAATGTAAATGTTAGTACATTGTTGATGAACAAAACGCAGAGCCATCTATCGACATTTAGCATTTGTGGGGAATAAAAAAGACCCGATAAAAATGCTTATAGCAATATATTAATTGCCACTAGGATGACCTCAAAGATTCTTTGTCAGAGCGATTGCATCCATAACAGTGGTATCAATGTGTTAGGCCTAATTAGTGTTAGTCTGAATCGTGATGGTTTTTACTGTAGCCTATGTTTTGTTATAAAACTACTACCGTACTTAAACAACTATTTTACCATGCCAAATGGTTTCTTAAAATATTGATAGCCTACATGGTTTTTAAACTCAGAGTACCTAAGTATTTTTATTCATGATTAAGTTAAGCTTTGCTGTTTTTTAAACAGGACCCCATGATGGATTCTGCTGGAGCTGTAATTGGAACTTGTATGCTGATGTGTCCTGGCCAAGAAATGGAAATGTAAGTGAAGTTTTACTTCCATTGTTTTGCAGTTTTTTTTACTTTCTTGATATTTTTTAAGTTTATTGGATACACACGGTTATTCGTTGGAATTTATCAACAACAACCATGCAAGTATTATTTGAGCATTTAACTAATACAAGGTAGCATTCAAGAAAATGCATAGGAAAGAAAATAAATGCACAGTTTTGATTGTATCGATAATTAACATGTTGACTGTATGGGAAATCACTAATATTGCAATCCAAATTCGATTGTATTGATAATTAACATGTTGACTGTGGGAAATCACTACTATTGCAATCCAAATTCGATTGTATTGATAATTAACATGTTGACTATTGCAATCCAAATTCGATTGTATTGATAATTAACATGTTGATTGTGGGAAATTACTACAATTGCAATCCAAATTCTATTGTATCAATAATTAACATGTTGACTGTGGGAAATCACTACTATTGCAATCCAAATTTGATTGTATAGATAATTAATATGTTGACTGTGGGAAATCACTACTACTGCAATCCAAATTCAATTGTATCGATAATTAATGTGTTGACTGTGGGAAGTCACTACTATTGCAATCCAAATTCGATTGTATTGATAACTAACATGTTGATTGTGGGAAATTACTACAATTGCAATCCAAATTCGATTGTATTGATAACTAACATGTTGACTATTGCAATCCAAATTCAATTGTATCGATAATTAATGTGTTGACTGTGGGAAGTCACTACTATTGCAATCTAAATTTGATTGTATCGATAATTAACATGTTGACTGTGGGTAATCTCTACTATTGCAATCCAAATTGTAGGGCTCTTTTAATTGGCTATCAATAAGTAACAGTAATGTGAATATGGCAAGAAGAGTCCGTTATTCTACTCCTTCGTTATTGTCGTTGATAGTTAACATTTCAATTTTGTGATTGAAATTGTTCAATGATAACAATTGAACCAACAACAATATTGATTTTTTACGAAAAAAAAAAAAAAAAAAAAAAATAGTTTTATACTACTTATTTGTACAATTTTATAGTTGATGGATAAAAATGAATAAATAAGTTTTGAATATTAAATTGTTTAGTCCTATACTTTAAATTACTTAACTACATAAATAAGATGATCAATTGAAGGAAATAGCAATTTAAAAAGTACATTTTAGCGAATTTCCTTTAGAAATAAGCTATTACCGTCGTTTTCATGGGAGCTGCCGTTTGTATCGATGTAGGGGACACCTCTGCGATTACATAATTATATATATTATATTGTGGCTTTTTATGTGTACTTTCTGGATACGTAGTGATTATTTGTCGGTAACACATTTAAAACTGCTCAAATGACGATTTACTAAAAAATTTAACATGGGCTTATATGGGAAATAGAATTTTCAATTTTGAGTGCTTGTGAACACGATAACTAGTGCAAAAAATCGTCTGATCATCATGAAATTTGGTACAGGCATGTAAAGTTAGATCTCTTGGATGAGTTCGTTAACCAGTAAGATCGGCCCAACTTCAGTAGGGAAAGTGGGGGATTTTACCCCTCAAAAGTGGGTTTTTTTCCACTTTTCTCATAGTAATTTTTATTTGATTACCTTTTAGTGTATACCATTAGATTCAGCTCGAAAAAACAAACAATTTGGTATGTTTAATTATTGCTCTACGTCCACTGGTCACCGAGATATTAGCGAATTTCCTTTAGAAATAAGCTATTACCGTCGTTTTCATGGGAGCTGCCGTTGGTATCGATGTTAACCAGTAAGATCGGTATCGAAAAAAATGTTTGATCATCATGAAATTTGATATCACTCATATGTAAAGACTTATAGTGTGTGTTTAAATGTGTTATGTACACTTATGTAAAGATTGACATTGGAAATTCGCTAAGTACGCAGGTCTGCTGCGACGGGGGTATTATACAAGTTTCACACCATCTGACTAGCGCTCCACTGCATCACCTTCAAGTTTTGACAGACAACAAGTCGTGTGTGTGTGTGTATATATATATATATATATATATATATATATATATATTTAATCGATGGACTCAGAAACCACTGGACCGTTTGCCATAAAACTCAATATGTATAAGCAAAATTTCATGGAGAAAGTTTGTAAGCCATTAGTTTTGTTTTTAGTCCTTAGGGCTTAGCCCCAGGACCATCGTAAACATTACCATGTCAGTATTTTTTGAGTTTTTGATCTGAGCTGTTTATGAACATAACATAGGCCTATTGCAAAAAAAGTTTCTATAATTAATTACATAAACAGCTGTCTCATTAAAATATTAGTGGAGTTTTCTTTTAAAATATTGAGGAAAAAATGATAATTAAAAACTAGAGGATATTATAAATTTGCGGCGAGAGAGCGTAGCAAACGAGCTCAAAAAATCTTAAGGTTGGCATTGCAAAGCGTGGTGGTTATGGTGCTCGCCTTTGAATCCAAAGGTTGCCGATTCGATCCTGAGAAAAGGTAGTAGCTTTTTAAAGGATCGATTCCGGACCCAGTTGCCATTTATCATTAAGCTATTAATAATTGATACTTTCTAACAACTGGTTGATGTTAGATAGTACAGTACACTCTCGTTCATCGGAACTAATGTGGCGGACGGCCGGTTCGGATGTAAAAAAATTCCGAAGAAGCGGAGTCCGTCGTGAGTCATCATTTCCGCCCGTACGACCTATCATGATTGTATTCACTCTTGTTTTTAAGATAACACAAGAGATTTTATGAAAATAAGGCACTCAAACTTTGAACAGGGTAACAATGAACCTATAGAATAAAAACAATGCAGGAAATAAAGATCCAAAATCTTTATCCTCATATTCAATATTCATATTCCACTCATATATTCCAGCAGTCAACTGACTTCCATGTAACACAGGTGCAGTCGCGATGCGAGACAGACCGAATGACAGTTTGGGAAGCGGTCGAAGCGGATGTTCACTTCCTGCCCACTTGCTCTTTCTATTGTTGTGCGAATACTCCACGGCCTCGCAACTCACATCGATGGGTACAGATTATGGAAAACGCCTGTTGACGTTTGATGCAAAATGTGATAGGCCTACTTCACTGTTGTGCAGATAGAACGAATGGAAATTGAAGGTGCTAAAACGGAAAAATTATTTATTTCGTAAAAAAATTAATAATATCCATATTTTTAGTTCCGATGAAGCGGAGTTCCGATATTGCCGAGTTCGATGAACGAGAGTGTACTGTAACAAGATTGGGGTTTGGACCTTTTCCCTTCAAAACGTTAAAAAATGCCACTGGCATTAATAGACACACAAATAAAGCGTGGTTAAAATGAAATGAAATGAAAATACTTCTTTATTGAGGCGAACATTAGGACCTCATGGTCCTTTCTTACAGTTAACCTCCAACAAAATGGCTGCTACTTACATTTAAGATTACAAATTATAAAAAAAAATACAAATAAATAATTCATATTCTTAAACATTATTTCACAATACTTTTCATTACTTACATCCACACACGCATTCACACACTGTTACACCTAAGCCTAGAGCACGCCATCCCGCCACGCCACGGCCATCCGGTTGTGATAGTTTTCTTTCAGCGCCGCCGTCAGCCGGAGACAGGATTCTATGGACTTAATTGAGAAAGGCAAGGAGTTCCAGAGACGGCAAGCTGTAACTACAAAAGATCTATTGAAAACTGTCGTTTTGTGGTGAGGAATACGTAGTGTTGATGAGCCAGACCAAGTGTTTCTTGCATCCCTTTCATCCAAAAATTCAAAATTGGTCGCAAGATAGTTTGGAATCCCAAGCGTGATTGCAGAATGAGTGATAGTGATCATTCTCAGCTGTCTGATGTCTGATAACTTTAGAAGAGATGATTGAATGTAAAAAGGAGTGACGTGGTCATCAATTCAAAGATTGTATAAAAAATTAACACGTTGGCTACCGACGGTCGGAAATTCGGGTCGCAGGGAGTTCCCAGCAGACCGATCCTAGTACTCGATACTCTCACCACAGACCGAGTCATTGTGACAAATACTAACCCAGAGACCAAAAAATCTTTTTCGCTATTTTTATATAATTTGATGCAAAATATATATATTTGCTCATAAAAGTTGGAAAAAAATTGTTTTTCAGTACTATTTTAGTATTTCTATTGCGTCACATATGTGTGACGTCGGTCTATAGTAATATTTTGTATTATGTTTGTTTGCTATAGACCGACTGTCTCACATATGTGTCATGAGTTGGATGACTGAGAAATAAATGAAAAATAATTTTACTACACTAAAAAATACTAAAATATACAGGACAATGTGTCACGCAATAAAAAAACGCCATGTGGAATGTGTAGTAAACAAACCCTAATGGCATCATGTGAGCAGACAAGATGGTCAACTTTGAAAATCTGTAAAAAATAAAAATTGAGGTCGTACCCAGAGACCAAGCGACACACATGTGTGTCACACATTCCTATAGACCGATAAACAGGTTTTAGATCGATTCAGTGGACCAAACAGGTGTGTCGAGTCATTTAACCGAACGGTGACTGCGTCCCATATATGTGTCGTCGGTACACTGGATTTGACCTGAGCGTCCCATATATGTGTCGTTGGTACACTGGGAACACCTTGAGCGACACATATATGTGACGCTGGTCTATATTTAAGGTATTTTTTTAACATTACGTCACATATGTGTGACGTTCGGTAGCCAACGTTTAAATGCAATAATTTTGAGTTCTTTGTAATCTTTAGCCAGAGCCACAGTCATATCATTAATTACAGTGTTACAGTAATTGAAGTGTGGGAATACAAGTGATTTAATCAAAAGCAGTTTTATGTGGAAAGGTAAAAGTCGTTGCATCTTTTTTAGAGTATGAACTGCGGCAAACACTTTTTTACAGATGCTTACCACAGCATCAGTCCAGTCAAATGTGTTGTTGATAGTCAAGCCAAGACTTTTCACTTTGTTGTTGTATTGCAAAAAAGCCGGTAGCAGCTAGTGGTTAAATGCCATAAAAAATACCCCCCGTCGCAACAGACCTGCGTACTCAGCGAATTTCCAAATTAGTATTATTAATTTTGACCAGCTAAACTTGTAAACAAAATTTCATCACGTGCTCATAAATAGGGAAATAAATGTCTATTCTCCTTAAGATAAATATAGGGAAAGAGTATGCAGGTATGCTGCCATGGGGGACACTAAAAGTAGGTTTTTAGCATAGAAAAAATTTATTTCGACCATATAAAGACATATAGTAAGTTTCATCAATATCTGTCCATAAATAAAAGAGTTTGCCTACTCTCCATATGATTAACATGGGAAAAGAGTATGCAGGTTTGCTGCCATGATAAGTACAAAAACCAAGATTTTTTACCTTAAATGGATGCATCTCAACCAAATGAAGCTAAATACCAAGTTTCATCCAAAAATATTGGTTAATAAGTGAAATATTAACACATCCTTATTCTCCATAAGATTAACATTGGAGCCCTAAAAGACAATGTACTGTCTTTAGACTTTGTAATATCTCGGTAACCAATGGAGATAGAGCAAAGCTTTAAAATACTAAATTGTGTGTTTTTTTGAGCTAAATCCAATGGTCAAAATAAAAATTTAAAATATTTAAAATTTACATATGAAAAATGCAAAAAACCCATTTTTGGGGTACAAAACCCCCCAAAACTACCCCTTTCCGGTAGGTGGATATGTCTGGTTTTCGAACTCATCCGAATAAACGTAGGATTACACATCTCTACCAAATTTGGTGTCGATTGGACCATTTTTACGAGAGTTATCGTGTCTAGGGACACATACATATATACATATATATATACATATATATATATACATATATATATATATATATATATATATATATATATATATATATATATATATATATAAAAATTTTAATGACTATTATTTTTGGTCTCTGGGCACCTAAAAACGAAAAAGTAACATGGTCCCGGGCTTAGGTCTTACCATGAGACCTACGGTAATAGCTTATTCCCTATGGGAAATTCGCTAAAAGTAAATAAAACAAGCTAAACCTAGTCTAACTTTTAATGCATTTTTATATCAGTTTCTTACTAGCAACAGTGAATATCTAATTGGTTTTACTTTATCAAACACCCAGATCATACCATTGCTGCCCAGCGATTGTTGGAAATGCCGGAATAATGGAAGAAGAAGTGACACTTGCAGTTAACTCATTGTCCAATGGTGTCCTTTGTTGGAGTCAATTTGATTGATAAAATAATTTTGTAACTCAACAATGCAATATTTTAAACCTTATCGTTTTAAACGTCTGATGAAATAAGTTATTTTAGATTAAGTCTTTAGGTTTAGATAGATACTTATTTTATTTCAATCATTGTAAGAAAATTTTCAAAATAGGAGACAAAGGGAGGGATTGGTCCACATTTTGGAATCCAAACGTGATGGAAGTGGGGGAAGGAACTCTCGGCTGGTAGCAGACCGCAGAAAGATGGTGAAGATGTTCACTCGGTCGGCTGCTGGGAAGGACTTGCTTCAAGCTGAACAGCTTAGACCTCCTCCAATCCTCAAGAGGACTATCAACTATCTGCTCAGCTGGTAGGGACTGAGGGAATAGTACACTTTCATTTGGTCCAATCTAGTAGACGTCTGGACTAGATTAAAAATTTAATAATACCCCTGTCGCAGCAGACCTGCGTACTCAGCAAATTTCCAAATAAGTAGTATTAATTATGACCAGACAAACCTGTAAACCAAATATCATCACAAGCTCATAAGTAGGGAAATAAATGTCGATTCTCCTTATGATAAATGTAGGGAAAGAGTATGCAGGTATGCTGCCATGGGGAACACTAAAAGTAGGTTTTTAGTATAAAAAAAATTATTTCGACCATATGAAGTTATATTAAGTTAAGACATATATTAAGTTTCATCAATATCTGGCCATTGCTAAAGGAATTTGCCTATTCTCCATATGATTAACATGGGAAAAGAGTATGCAGGTTTGCTGCCATAATAAGCACAAAAACCAAGATTTTTAACCATAAATGGATGAATCTCAACCAAATGAAGCTGAATACCAAGTTTCATCCAAAAACATTGGTTAATAAGTGAAATATTAACACATCCTTATTCTCCATAAGATTGACATTGGAGCCTCAAAATACAACGTACTGTCTTTAGACTTTTTAATATCTCGGTAACCAATGGAGATAGAACAAAGCTTCAAAATACTAAATTGTGTGTTTTTTTTAGCTAAATCCAATGGTCAAAATAAAAATTCAAAATTTTTAAAAATTACATATGAAAAATGCAAAAAACCCATTTTTGGGGTACAAAACCCCCCAAAACTACCCCTTCCAATAGGTCGATATGTCTGGTTTACGAACTCATCCAAATAAACGTAGGATTACACATCTCTACAAAATTTGGTGTCAATTGGACCATTTTTACGAGAGTTATCGTGTCTAGGGACACATACATATATATATATATACATATATACATACATACATATATATATATATACATATATATAAATTTTAATGACTATAATTTTTGGTCACTGGGCACCTAAAAACGAAAAAGTAACATGGTCCCGGGCTTAGGTCTTACCATGAGACCTACGGTAATAGCTTATTTCCTATGGGAAATTCGCTAAAAATCCTAGTTTAAATGGTTTTTAATAACACACACAACACTGTATCGCAATACAGTTGATTCTTGCTAACTTGAACTTAATAACTCAAAATCCTCACTATCTTTAGTTATTTGTAATTCCATTGAAATCTTTTTTTAAGTAGCCTAGAGTAAAAAAAAAAAAACTATACATAACTCAAAATAAGTTAACAGTTATGTTGTACGTCTACAAGTCGGGCAACCTCTGTAAATCAAAGGTCAGTAGATAAGCCGAATTAGAATTTGCTCTTTATTTCCATGAAATAAACTATACACTGCTATATCTCGAAGTTTTCTCTGTGGATGTTTGTTAGTCAAAACAAAAATTACCTCAACAAAACAAAAATTACCTATGTAACTCAAACTTTCTTAAGTCAAACTATACGTAACTCGAAGAAAACCCTTGGTCCCATGAATTTCAAGTTAGCAAAAGTCTATTGTAATTGATTTTGTCAAAATTCCTAATAATAATTTTCTTGCATTTCTTGTCAATAACCATAGAGAGCCACCTAATAATACAATCCTCATTATTTTAAAATTAGAAAAAATAATTTAACTGCTACAGCTAAATCTGTTGGCTACTTCCAGGGGTCATCACATGCTCCGCCAGATTCAGTTATAATCATTCTGATTAAAAACAAAGAAAAAGTTAATATTACAGGTAAATTGGTGACCAAATGAAATTGTTTTAGTTTATTGCTTGCTCAGTCAATTGCGACAGCTGCTGAATATTTCAATAGCTGGACATTGTTTAAACCCACTGCTGAACCAAAAGAGGAGAGGATCCATTTGGACGTTTATCCTTTACCTGAAAAATGAGGCAGCAGAAACCACACGACTCTTTGTATTAGGATAATATAGCCAATCACCGGTTTTCACTATTCCCACAGCTTCAAATTAGTATAATCAATATGCTTTTTATATCTCCTACATGAAATGTTCAAGAACCAACCAACAATTCATTCTTAAATCTTAAGTGCCCTTTTTAGTTGGACTGTGAAAAAATATTTTTACTATACTGATGCCTCTGGGAATTGCGGATGGAATTAATGATACATATTTAGAATTTATAATAACTGACTGGGCTTCATGGTGGATGGGGAGCTGCTGGGAAACTCAATCGCGGTTGGGGTTCAGGACGTGAGGTGATCCAGTAATTAGTGAAGGGTCATGAGCACCGAACGGGTTGCTCTATTCATATAGGGTGACATGATGACGTCACATCAGGTGATGTTTGGTCTGATGTAGCAGACAATACTGACTTTCTTAAGTAATGGAATACAATTATAAATGGTGATGACCTTATGCTATACTAATTATTAAATTTATATACAAATACACAATAGGCCGTAGTTTACTCCCATATATTCCAGTCCCCATAAATGAGAAAGATTATAACATGACTTATTCTACAGCTTTAGTTTATAACTATAGCTTATTCCTTGTTTTATTTCTGTTACAGTGTTGTAAGTGAGGAGGAGCTGCCGTGGACGACTGTGTATTTGTTTGTGGCGGACAGGTTGCGAGCCGTCAGACAAGACATGGTTGTGCAACAAACCCCTCCCGCCATGAGCTGTGCTCTCCTGGAGCCTATTGTGAGGTTCTACGCCTACTCCTCATACAGGTGAGGTTAAGTGGATCAACTCACTGAACCAAAAATCAAATTGGAAGTATCTTACTCGTTGGCCAAATCTATGTAACATGTTTATAGCCTTGTCACTTTGGCCCTTGTTTTAGAAGCTGTTCCCTCTGAAAATTCAGATTCTGTCTGAAATTAAACAAACTAGGCCTATATACTTAATAGTTTATTCTTGAGGAAATGTATTGAAATATCTCAATGGAAATACATTAATTAGTTGTACTGTAAAAATATTAAAAAATTTCAACCTTAGGATGAAATTACAGTATTTGATCTTAGGATGAAGAGTCCACGGAGGTTACATCTTAATATCTGAGGGAGAATCTTCAAACTTCTAAAAATTATCTTCTGACATCTTGTCAGTTTAATGCTACGTTGGTGATTTTTAATGGCCTACTTTAACACTGTGTCAACATAAAATACTTTACCACTTATTAATGAAGGCATATTCTCTCCTAATATTTTTAGTTTTTTTTTTTTTCTCTACAGTATCCTCATAAAAGACTGTTTTATCTTTCAAAAGGTACAAAACATTACAACACTGATGAAACTTTTTTATTGTAGGTTGTGTGAAGAACCAAGAGACTTGTTTGACCCTCATTTAAATACAATTCAACTGAACGAGTGCCTTAAACATTTGTTGGTTTGTTACGACTCGCAAGATGCTAGTGAAGACGAACTGTCTGTGACGAGAGATCAGATGGAAGCATTGTACGGACTGCTGCATCTGGGCAATGTCGAGGCCCTCTACAGGCTACTGTCTATTGACCCGCCGAGGTGAGCGTGTTAGTTACATTTTCATCATTGTATTTTCTCTTTTAGTTGTAAGATTTTTATATTTTTCATGTTTTCCTCTAAACATTGTGATTTTTTAATAAAATCTTTTTTTGAAAATAGAATTCTTATAATTTATTTTGATTTCAGTAAAAGCCAATCGAGAATTGCTCTTAAGATGTCTTTAGCCCACTTCTGCAACGATTACGTTACAGTTTTTCACCAGTTTCAACGTCTGTCACCTTTACTATGCTGTGTTGCGGCTCAACATTTACCACAAATCAGAAGGTAAAATAGTAATTAGATAAGAAGTCAACTCTACTTTAAACTCCTATCTGAAATTAAATATAATAAATCAGTTTGTGCAATAAATATTTCACTATTGACTTTTTCCAAACAATTACAAAGTAATTATTCAAGACAAGACCTCTTCCTCACTGGTGGTTACAGTTTGTTTGATAATTCTTAAGTTCATCATAAAAAAATATTGACTTAAGCTAAATTTAATATTTTGTTGTTGTTAGTTTCTTTAAACAATTTGCCACAAAAGTGGGTTCACCTCTATAACTGTAAACTAAAATGTTATAATTTAAACAATATTGTTAAAAATGTAGGTTTATACACTTTTGTTTGGCAAGGTTTTATATTCAGTATTTCAAAAATATTACAATAAAAGGTTTAATGAATGAATTTAATTAATTTCAGAAAAACACTATCTACAATGAACAGTGCTTATAGCAGTAAAAACCTCCTTTACCCACTGAAAAAACTCACTTCACTGCTGTTGTGTGCCGACGAGTGTGAAACGTCCGAGGAGTGCAGACACTATGACCTCTCGGTGGATGATGAGAGTATTCAATTTCTCAAAGGAACATTCAACAGTAGTGCCAAAGAGGTAAGTATATAAAGTTCTAACTGACAATGATCAGCGATACATTCAAAAGCTGTATTATTCTCTTATCGTCCCCTAAGAAACAACACCGCCTAAGTGACAAGAAGCAAACTTTTCAGGAGAGCCAAAAAACTTTGTAACTGATACAGTGTTGTATTACTTGAAGAGTACGATATAACACCTCCTATCTCCACTAAATACTTTAAGCTATTAATTTTACTGTAAAATTATTTTTTATAACCTAGACAATAACTAACACTAGCTATGATCTTTTAAAAATCAAGAGAAATCAATCAAAATGGCAAATAAGTTTCACCTTATGCAGAATGATATCCATCTCTTGTTAACTACCATGCTAGAACTGAAGGATATAGGTAGTGTTTTTTTTAAGTCAGTGAGATGTGAAATGTTAGAAAAATGCGATATCAGCGTGTTCTGCTGGATTTTTGCTAAACTTCGTCACAAGGACATTCAAAATGCATTTTGTTTCCATAGAAGTCAATTTTGCCAAAAATGTCACTTAGGCAATGTTATGAACTAGCATTGTTAGGCACTTAAGCGATGATATGAATGAGTAAAACCAATGTAATTTAAGAGATTCTATAGCCTCCAGCTGACAATAGGACGAATTCAACCGAATCTTGAAACACCACAATGTATATTTCAGGGTGTCCATTGGTCACTGCACCAAAAGTCACAGAAAGTTACGGATTTTAGTTAGTTGTCACGGAAGTCACGGCTAAGTAATTTTTTTCACAAAAAAAATAATATGTATAATTATATGTATAATTATGTATAACTAAACCTATAACCTATAAACCAATGTATAATTATATGTGTAATATATAGGTATAATTATATTACACTTCATGAAGTCACAGATTGTTGTAGAAATTTAGAAAATAATGTGATTGTGAAAAAGGTTTTGTGATGATTGCAGTCTACCCCAAAATTTTATTAAGAGACCACACTAAGGTCACTGATTTTAAACATTGTTTTCCCCAAAAGTCACATAAAACTCACTGGTTTTTCTATCCACTAGGCAGTAGACACCCTGATATTTCGCTGTACTTGAAATCCTATACTATAATACAAGCAATGTCTGAAGTGATGTGTGTTCCATGGTCTCGAAATCTAGCGGGTAGATTTTGCTTAAACTTTGCATTTAAGAGTGTTTTGGCCCAAAAATAAGTTTTAAAACATCCTTAATCCCAGGAAAAATCGAATTTGGTCTAAATTTAAGTTTAAAAATAGTAATTTTTAACATTGGTCTATTTTTGTAAAGAAATAACAACTAAAACTAAACAAAAATAAAGGAACATTAATTTTAAGCAGTATTTTATTAGATGTTATCTGTGAAGAGTCTGGTGTAGATTTAATAGCTTGATTACCATGACACTATAACAAAAGTGAATTAAAACCAACGAGCAAGGCTCGGTTAACCTGGTACTAGCTTAATTATGTCACAACCACAAAAGATTCATTTAGTAGGTTTATGATTGTATTTTTTATTGTTTTATCATATCAATTGGAAAATATTTTGAGATAAACTTTCGTTCAGTTTTAGGGTTTTGATCTCAATCAATGGCAATTGACTTTTCAACAGCTAGTGCTCCTATTGACTAACGCGGATTTGGGCAGTAAAATTCAGAAAGTAGTGACCAAGTGATGATTTGACCATGCGCGTGGATCCCATAATTTATTCACTTGTAAAAGATTGAACTAATTGGTTGGATATAAACGGATATCAAAAATAGTTATACGATTGAATATTTTAATAATTTGATTTATTTGCTAAAAAGCAAAAAAAGTTATGCTCATTTTTAAATGTTCATTGCTATTTATATTTTGGAATACAATAACTTCTTTATTTGGAAGACATTATTAATCTTATTATTGTGTGTTCCAGAGACCACCAAAAAAGCTCAAGTTCCTAGATGAAAACCTTGTGAATATATCACTTCCAGATCTCCTACTATCAGTTGAAAGTGAAAGCTAAGTCTTTAGTGTTAAGGTTTTGGACGTGGTGATACAAAATAACTACAGTTGACTCTCGCTAATTTTAACCTTGATAATGCGAAATCTTCAGAATCTCAAATTATTTTTAATCCCCCTGAAAAAACTTGTCCGAGTCAAAAACCTAATCTTTACAAAAATCAAAGTAAGTTGTAGATCTACAATAATTACCTCTACAATTAAAAGTTTAAGATGAATTAAATTTGCATGTGACCTTCACAAGTAAAAGTTTATCTCTATATCTCCAAGTTATATGTACATTCTACATACCTCTATAAGACAAAATGCCATAGCAAATGTTTTGAGTTGGTGTCACATATGACCCAGCGTCTGACTGTCGTCACAGTACTGTACTAAACGTTACCTCTGTCCCAACTATACCTTACTCAAAGAACCCGTGAATTTTAAATTGTGAGAGTTGACTGTAGGCGTATAGTAGTTTTATGTTATACATAACTATATATTTTATGAGGTTTTACATAAGAAACTATTGTTTTACTATAGCCTACACTTTATGTAAAGCTATAAATGCATGTATAATCAATTCATTGATTTATATAAAATTTGTATACGGTATATTTGTTTATGTTTAAGTATACATAACCCCCTCTAAGAATAGAGGGTTAATGCTTGTACATTTCCTAATTGTATATTGCCATTACAAAAAATCAGAATTAAAACCAATAACAAGCGTTAATAAAATTATTTTGACCAACTGTTAGCATTCAACCAAAAATCAAATAATCAAACTTTAGTTGATTGATGTTATAGCAATGATACGGTATCAGTGATTGGAGGGAAGCAAAATTTTATTTTCATGAGGGATTACGTTTCTATCTATTACTTATCGACACATAACGGTCTTATATTGTCACATATTTTAAGTTACCATATTATGAATATACGAGATGGCCCGTGCGCAAATTGCGCATTTATTTTATGATTCTGTATGAGGGAAACTCACCTACAGTACATGTATGTTGGTTATGAAGTGAAAGAGATCTATTTTTGTTTACTATCTGGCTGTTAAAATTCATCTGAAGGTAATCAGATGTTAAATTACAATTCACATTAAAGAACTTGCAATAAAAGTTGGTCAACATTTTAAAGCGCCCTCTAGAAATAAATCAAAGGCAAGGGGGGCGAAGCCCGAAACAATATGACCTTTTTAATTACTATTCGTCACTGCGGTATTTCCTAAGCTTTAAAATGACACCTCAATCTTAAAAATCGGTTCAGTAGGTTGAGAGAAAAAGGGACGTAACAGACGAAACCCTTATAGAAATAAGAAGATAGATACCTTTTAAAATGTTATATTTTACATTGGGCTTCTGTGTCATAATGTGATGTTTGTACTCAAGTGCAATCCTAATGTATTTCAGTACACACCGTAAATGATGTAATTTTGGTGAATATTACTTTATTATTTTCTCTTATGTCCTAGAGTTAATTCACTGCAGATAAACTGGGGCTATTAGTTTGATTTGTTCCTGGTATATGTACTTGATGTTAAATGTGTATCTGTTTAAAAACAAAAAAATAATAGTTTCTGGAATGATATTATATCCAAGTAAGGAAATGAATTTTCCTAGATATCTACAGTATGTAAACAAAAAAAGATTCCTTCCCCTTAGTCAAAAGAGAGAAGTAAAGTGTCTAAGATTAAAGTTCACCCCTCGAATTACTGCTTGTTTATAGGCAAACACAGTTTTATAAGTACCATGTTTAGTAATAAACACATAACACAGGTTTTTATATTATTTTTGTAAATCTCTGACAAGAGAAGCATGGGAAATAACAATACACAATATATAAAATAATTTTTATTTAGCTATACAATTTAAAACCATTATTTCGTGTAAAATTATGAAGAAATTAATATACCAACAGTTATCAATATTAAAAAAATAACATAAATTATATCTAAAGTTTGTACTCAAAATTCATGTCACTCTCTAAGACAATATTTACATTTAGGCTAGTTGTCGTGTTTGTTGAAGTTGTACCTGAATTCTATACATTAAAGGTATTTTTAAGAGAGATGCATTTTATTTCAATTTTATCCTATATACAGTAGACTCCCTCTTAACCGGCCACCTTGTAACCAGTCTCCGCTTTAACCGGCCTACCCTAATACAAAATCAACATCTTTTTAACCAACCATTTTTTATCTCAACATAGCTCCCGTAAAAAATGCCGCCAGTTGCGAAGTGCGATCGGTGACACGGTTTTTGTTGGCAAAAATCTTAAAACCGATAAAGATTTATCGATTTTTATTCTTTCAATTTCAACACAGCAAAGTCCATGAAACTTGAGGGAAAGATAACGAAAGCTCCGTTATGGAGGAGCAGCGGGTTTCACGGAACTTCTCGTTAACTTTAGTGACCAGTTCGTTAGTCACAATGCTCGGTCGTCTACTCTACTGCTCATCAAGTACTGGTTCGGTCATTTGTAAACTGAATACACAACTTAAACACAAAAATTTCATTTAAGACATTGTTCCCATACACCTCGCACACTTTTCGATAAATCTGTATCAGTTTTAAGGTTTTTGCCAACTAAAACCGTGTTACCGATTGTACTTAGCAACTGGCGGCATTTTAACGGGAGCGGCCATTTTGAATTTAAAAATAAAGAAAACTAGCAGCGCGACGATGCTCCTAGTGTCACGGCTGGATAGCCACTGAGGCGCCGAGTGTTCTCATACCCTAATATAGGCGATACGTGCGCGCCTAACGGCGTAAGACGAAAACGTTCCTTACTTTCTGAATAGCCCTCGTACTTCGCTTTAACCAGCCAATTCATTATCCGGCCGCGGCCTGGTCCCGAGATGGCCGGTTAAGAGGGAGTCTACTGTGTGTGATTTGTCAATGTTCACTTCAAAGGTCTGTAGAACAGTGTCAGGGCTACAGGTACAGGAGCTGGCTCATGGAGTGATGCCCACTCTAGTGTCGCTGTGGCGACGGGCCTACCCCTGACTTGCTCAACTGAAAAGGCACAAAAATTCTCTACAAATAAGAATACCCACTCATTAAAAAAAATAATGACTCCCCTTCGTGTTTTGTATATTATAAAATTGCAAATTAAATAGAATATTTCAAACAAAATAATATTTTTGTGTTTGTTATCTACTTATTTAATATGCTAAGGGAACTTTTGTAATTGGAACTCCTCAAACAATTTCCTATTGACTTCCTCAAACAATTTCCAAGTATCTGGCCTTTAGTTCTTCCCTTCAAAAATTGATGATAATTGGCCGCCAGGGTTACGCTTTACATGTTTTTAAATTTTCAATGTTAATTTTATGGAAGGGCAAACACCGTAACATTAAACAATTGTACTGTAATAAAAAATGGTAGCAGATGGGGAAGGTAAGATGTTTTCATATTGAATGGTTCTAGCCTCCGGATTACTTTGAAATACTAAAAGTGGTTTATATATCTGCTTTCTGTAATCCACATTGGTTGCTGGGGCAACTAGTTTAGATTCTTCATTAGTGAATCATCATCAGGCCGTACAGAAGATGTCGTACGAAGATGGAGTCGAAGATGGAGTCTAGGCTCAACTTCCGCCCGGTCGCGTCGCTCGCCAAACCACGTGTCTTTCGTATTTATTATGTTCGTTGTGTCCGTGTCCGTGTTTATGTGTATTTATTTGTGATTTTATTCTTCTTGACAACCTTCATATGAAGTGCTACGACATCTTCTGTACGGCCTGATGATGATTCACTAATGAAGAATCGAAACTAGTTGCCCCAGCAACCAATGTGGATTACAGAAAGATGTTTTAGTAATGAAATACTTTTTAACACGTTCGCTGCGGCATGTTACCGATCGGTTACAAACGAGTTCCTTCGCGGGTGCGGATGTATCCGATCGGTTACATAAGACAATGTCAAGATAAAGCGACTGCTTTTCCTCTAGCGTTTGGGAAGGAAACACATATTGTGCATTAGCGTGTAGGTAAGGATATTGAGCTTTTAGATTATTTGTGATTAGAATATATTCTACAGGTTTTTAATTTCGCGCTATCGTTGGAGGAATGTAAATATAGTTCAGCGTGGGGGTTGAGTTTCGACATTTTATATGCAGCAGCGAACGTGTTAAAACTAATTACCGGGGAAAGAATTTTTGATATAGAAATAGTTTATTGTAAAGTGTTTTAATTAAATTGAAAGAAAAAATTCTACTTAATTAATATTAAATCAAAGACTATGTGTACTAACAATGATGACTAATGATCCTTATGAATTGAGTATAGGAAAAAATAAAATATGAGATTTTTTTTAGTATCGTATTATAGCAAAAAATGTTCACAATTAGCATCATATTATGACACATACTCAGACGAAGCCTAGTAGCACCAGTGATTACCGAGGCAAAGGTGAATCATGGAGCCCAAACAACCTCTCAGTAATGTCTTTTACAGAGGAAATAAGCAAGGGAGTATGACCACCAACAGTAGTATGTTCAACTTGAAGGCAGACAGCCCTTGTAAGTGTAGCCCTAGTACTGATTTGCAGACTGACACTAGATACAATCAAGTTAATATGAATGATATTAAATCAGTAAGTTTACAATGGAGCCACTATTAACGTTGACCACTTGTATTTTTAACCGTTTCTACCAAGCCCTTTGTATATTACTAATTCATGGTTCCCAATCTCTTTTCCTCAGCAACTTCTTTTACACAGCTTTGGATCTGCAACAAAAATTTTGATATTAGACAAATTTGTATTGTTAGTTGCATTATTAATTAAAAAGATAAAGGGAATCCTCACTAATTAATTCATCTTATGAATAATGAGTGTCATTAAACCCCCCACACACTATCGAACATGCTTGCCGGAACCTGACCTGATGTCAGATCCAACATAAAACCTGACATGTTTTGTGTTTTCCACACACGGTCAGACTGGACTGTGTTTCTATTGGGCGACCCGAACATCCGATCCGACAAATCCACCGAGCATGTTGGGATGGATCCCACATACTATTGAATATGTTGGACGAGCCGTCGGGTCCCAACATGCTTGCCTGACATGTCCGAAAGTGTTTGAGAGGGCTATAGACAATTTAAAGTTAGTTGAAACTCTTACTTGCTAATTCATGTCAAAATATTTAAAGTTAAATTATTATCTTTTAGCTCTGTTATGAAAAGTTCTATCTGCTAGAGCAGGAAGCAAAACAGTTAAAGAAGTAATTTACCTTATTTTGCTAAAAATTCCATGATAGTGAGAAGAGTATAGTAGACTCTTAAATATCTGACAGATATGGAGCCAGCAATTTGATGTATTATCGAATATTATTGATTACTAGAGGTATTATTATAGAAGTGATAAATAACCTCTCAAGGGTCAAATAAGGTCACAACTTCATGAATGGGTTATAAACAATTAACCTTTTTTTATATGAATGTTTATATATTAAATTAACTTGAAAACAGTTTAAATCTTCGTACTATTTAAAATCATGAATACGATCGCGCTCTCTCGTACACTCATGAGAAACATTGAGGTCTTGTCAGATTACAGAACAAACAGAACAATATCAGAACAATGTCGGACTAACGAAAGTCTACTATAGTCTCAAAAATGTGCTTTAATAACTTGTAACTGACATAATATTAATTTTTAGATCACCTATAGAAGGTTTAATGTCAATAAAATAGAAATAATAAGACTAATGATAAAAATAACATAAACATTATTTAGTAATGCATTAAAATTTCTGTCCTGGAGAAATAAAACAACACAGTACATATATGGACAAAACAACATTCTGTGACAGTTGACAAGATGGAAGTGATTTCTAAACTACATCTATCCTCTACCAGTTGCTACATCCATTGAAGGTAAAAGTAGTGAGAATTCTGTTTTCCCAAATAACCTGATGATTGGTGTCAATTCAAGATTAAATATGCTTAACATCAGCAGCATCAGAAATGTTAGTTCAAAAGATTTGTTACAAATCAACAGGATGTCACTGAAATTATGTTTACAGAGTAGTAAATAAAATTTAAAACCTATTTAAAAAAAAATTATCACACTCATTGTGGATTTTTTTTTTTTTAATAGTACTTAGATAAATAATACTTTTAGAAACAAGATATTCAAATTCTTCTAATTGTGTGGTGCTAATTCGTTTAAGGTTTGCTATTTATCGTTATTAATAATTTTTATATAACATAACAAATTTAATTATCTGACTGCCTAGCAAACGTTTATTAAAAATAGTTTCAATGTATTAAAAAAGTATGTTAAACTTAGAATTTTCACTACTTACATTTAACAGTATTTTATATACCTTTTTTTCTGTTTGGCCACATTTTGATGAAGCGTAGCCAGTTGTCTGCTTTAAGGTTTATTGTTAGATTTTATGCTTGTGAAGTTTAATGGTATTTGAAAGGGTTCTAGTGTACCTACTGAGGGTTTAAAAACAATGTTTAGATTTATATTCCTTACTTATTAATGGAAAAATACATTGGTGATTTTAACTTATTGAACAAATTTGTGGATAGTCGAAAGACCAAACTTTAAATTTTAAACTAGTGTTTTTTAGATTTACAATTGACTCATTTTTAGGCAGCCTTTTGTTGATGTTGCATATTTGTTATAATTGTATAATTGTCTATCATGGCAATTGTTAAGTTTTTTCTTTCCATATTGTTTGTTACATTTATAGTTTAAACTAAGAATCTCATAAATATTTTCTCTTATGCATTTCAACCTTTTTGTCAGTCTGTATTTTTTGTTGTTGTTTACTTTTCAAAATTGTCTATTTTATAATATTATGGTAAGCATTAACATAATGGCATATTAATTTGTCTATTTTATCATACAGTTTCATGTGTTTTTCATGTAATATTAAATTAATTATGAAATAATCTTTTGATTTATAGGTAACCTCCAATCTTCATGTTCTTTAAATGTTTTCAAATAATTGATTTTTTATCATGCATTAGTAAAACTTGTCATAGGGCTGAAGCTTAATGTTCTTAAAATATTATAAAATTATTTTTTATCAGAATAGTCTGTTAAAATTTATCTGTTGTTGATATTTAACTTGGCACTGTTTTTCTTCACCTATCACACAGAATCAAGTAGGCTTAGTTCACATTTATCTTGATTGGGGATTAGTTTCTAAATCCAAAATGTGAGATTCAAGCGGATCTGAAATAGTGAGATATAATTTTAAGTAGGTTTGTGTTTTAAAGTTTAATATCTTGTATTTTAAAGTTTAATAAACACCAATGTCAACAATAGGAAGAGATTTGTATTTTTTAAGTCTGTTGCTTTTTTTCTCTATAAATATTATGAATCATAAAATATTTCAAAGCCTTTTTTAGTAAACAGTTTTTTATTTAAGATTTAACTATTATTTTCGCATAGACTAGATAATGTAAAGTGTATTTTTATGACAGGTTTCAATTTCAATCACATTGACATTTTGCTGATCAGTTCATATGCACAATATCTCCTAGTAGGATTAAAGTCCATTTTTCCATGATTAATTCATGATCTGAAGTCTCATCCCCTTTTGTTCCTCTTTCTTTGTCATTTCCAATTGTAAGTGCCTTCAATCCATGTGAATTGTGTTCTCTGGTAGGCCTACTACTTAAATCCATGCATGTCCACTTTTCAGTCACACAGACATATAAATTTGTGCTCTTTTTAAATTCCAATTGCTAAAAATATCACATATTCACCAATTTCACACTGCCGCTGCCACTTCTTCTTCATGAAGTGAAAGCAAACTTCCGAACGGATCTCTTAAAGATTTCCCCTTATCGGAAGGATTTTCTGATTGTCGAGTTCCTTTATTTGTCTTGTTCCTGAGGGACAGAATTTGAGTGTCACTAGAGTTTGTATGTCTCGCAACGGGTATTCCAGACGCTGAATAGGAAGTTTTGTATCTTGGTGTGGGACTGAGTCTATTTAAACTATTGTGAGACATGGTTCGTTTTGTTAGGTTGGTATTGGTATCGTATGTTGGTTGTGTTATGTTGGTATCGTATGTAGTTATGTTATCGAGGGAAGGGGCTTTTTTCACAGGATCCCTCGTAGCTGATCCAATAGGGGTGTTCCTATAAGACCCACTGATAAGCTTAATAGCTAGTAAACAAGAAACATTACATTACTTTAATGTAAAAGCTTAAATGTAGTCTAAATAAAAACTGTATAATATTTTGTTATTAGAAAACATTGCCTGTCATTCATTGCATTATATATATCTTATATTATAAAAATTAGTACGGTTAATAATGTGATTATAGCCAAAAATAAAAGAAAAACAAATGAAAGATTTTAAATTTTTTATAGCTTTGGTAAGATAATCTATCACTAACCGTTCCCAAGTGCTGAAGCCTTACAAGAGTTAATAGAGTCAAAATAAATTCTCTAGTAGAACTTTTTAAACTTCTTTTTAATTAAAATGTAGCATACAGTTAAGCTAAATATAGGAGCCATAGTTTTCTTGGTTGTTTTTGAACTTTATAAAATAATTCAGTATTTTTATGACTATTTCTAAATATCAAAGTTAAATGCAGAAAATCCTGAAAACCTTAAATATATTTTATGATAGGATTATTTTGGTTTGTATATATATTTTTAGAACAGTTGTAGGGTTAAAATTGTTTGGCATACATTCAATATTCAGAGATATTGATTGCAGTAATAAATTTCTACAACATGTTTGGCATGTGGCATGTCTCCATTATAATTTATGAGTAGGCACTAAGAACTAATAAAATCATTTTGGTTAGCCATCTTTGGTGGTGAAGACACAAACTTAACTTTTTTATCAATCAAATGGAGTGCACACTTTTTTCTGATTTTTAAAGACCTGAGTTTATTTTGCTAGGGGAAAATACTTTTACAGTTAAAATCAAGTATTCAGTAAAATTTGTTTTAGGAATAAAATCTTTTTCAAATCTTACCCATTGCTTGAAGAATTTTTGTCATTGGAAGTTTTCCTCAAGTTTCGATCTCGAATACTTTCAGCAAGGCTGAAATATAGATATGAAAAGTGAATGAATCTACAGTACGATAGGCTAGATAGTTTTGATTGTATCATATTAAATAACCTCAAATATCAAACATATGATGTTATTTTAATGTAAGGTAGTGCAATGCCATGAGTAAACATATCTTTAGATGATGGTTTGCAGTAAATTTTCAGATGTGGAAAATATAATATTTATGTCTTTCATTAGCATTAATTTTTTGCTTAGATCAATTTTGATTTTGAGAATTAATTAAAATTAATTTATCATGATATGCAATTTAAACCATTAATTTAACATGATATGCATAACGAATTGACTAGAACAATAGCTAGTAGGAGAGAGAAATTAATCTCCTCCTCCTCGACTGAGTTAGGAACCGGGAAACAGAAAAGGCAAAATTTCAAAACATTTACAAAGTCCACTACTGAGAACAAAATTCATTTAAAACCTCTGAGTAAAACAGTAGTGTTATGCCACGGAAATAGTGATGTAGGAACTACAGACAAGACGATGGACCCGCGTAGTTGAGTTGAATCCTAATGCAGCTTGGAGTAATGGCTCCATTGTTTCAGTTGTACGCCCGCTGGCTTCTCAGTTGCTACCACGCTTGAGGGGATGTGTGTAGTGTTTCCTCGTAGGTATTTACCTACGAGGTAGCGTCAAACTGGTGTTTGTGTTTTATTCACAAGTAATCAGTCAGAGTTTACCGAAATGTGTGTGGTAAGGACTTTGTGTCAAGGACCTGTGGGATTTTGAGAAAAGCCCTCTAGTGTTTTCAAAGTTTTAAATTGCTCACTTCAATTAGAGAATGTATCCTTGTGTTTATATGATACACAAAACGGAAGTTGTGCTATTGATTTAGTAGAACTCTTACCTGTGATCACCAGCCAATTACAACTAAGCCATATAGAATTCCAGAGTTCTCTAAAACATTTCTAAAGAAGAGTGATGTTGTATTACAGAAAGAGGTCATTGAACTCTGGATTAACCCTTAGAGTAAGCTCTTAAATTTAAACTTTGTCAAGATTTTAGAAATTTAAATTTAATACAAAGTGTTTGGTAATTACAAATTACAATGATTCCTAAAGTCAGAGATCATTACTATTTGTCTTTGAAGAAGATACAAGATGACATGAAGATAAAAATGAAAAGACAATTTTACTGCTATAGCATGTCATCTTTAGAAGGTAATTGAGATATTAATAATGGCCCATCCATTTACCAGTCTTTGATGGATGCTGTGCTTAATGAAACTAAGGTCATAACTTGTACTATACTTATTTACTTGATTTCCAAATTTTCTAAAAGGTTATTAACATACAGTACTTAAGATATAAGTACACAAATAACCTGCATTGATCCACTCAGTTTTTTTTACATAAGCCACACATGTGAGCTAAAAAATACTCACGTGCATATTTTATGTGCCTGATATTGTGAGAGTAATTGCTAAGGTTTTGCTATAGTAGTTTTCATCACTAGGAGCAAAAGTGGGTCTTTTTTGGTGCGCAATCGTGTTTTAAAAACGAGGCGCAGCCGAGTTTTTAAAAACGATTAAGCATCAAAAAGACACTTTTGCTCCGAGTGATGAACAACGTTTTTTATCATAATGCGAAAATTAGACTTTTGATCGTTAAAAATAATAACTATAAAGTTTTATTTTCGAGGTTATATATACAAAGTAAGTAATATGCAGTGTTTCTATTCCTGTTATTTACAAACAATGCTTTTCATAACATTTGAATTTCAAAATTCTGCTCATCAACATAAATAAATCAATAGTAATATCATTGACTATGTACACTAACGTGAGAAGACTTCTCATAGCATAGGCGTGTGTGAAGCCTATTGACAGTGGTGCGATCTTGTGCGGTGTCCACGGAAGTACACGTAACATATGATAGATAAATCAGTATTACCACTCTTCTCAACCAAGGATGAAACATTTTATAACTGAAAGTTATGTTTATGTTTTGAGAAAGTGTTTTTGCAGCACTGTAAATTCAGCTGAATAGTAACAACATCGATTGCAGCGACTCTGGTGCCACGTCCCTCGAACTTTCAAATTTTTGCCTCAAACTAAATGCATTGGATGAGAGGTCTATTCACGTTAGTGTACAAAGTCAATGGTAATATCATTGACTTTGTACACTACGTGAGTAGACTTCTCATAGCATAGGCGTGTTTGAAGCATAATGACGGTGGTGCGATCTCGTGCGGGGTCCATTGAAGTACACGTAACGTATAATATATAAATCAGTATTACCACTCGTCTAAACCAAGGATGAGACATTTTATAACTGAAAATTATGTTTATGTTTTGGTAAAATGTTTTGGCAGCACTGTAAATTCAGCTGAATAACAACAACATCGATGGCAGTGACTCTGGTGTGGCGTCCACCGAACTTCCAAATTTTTGCCATAATGCATTGGATGAGAGGTCTATTCACGTTAGTGTACATAGTCAATGGTAATATACTTGGCAAACAGCTGACTTTTCAGTACTAGGACCTAAAAAATTCTCCAGATGATTTTTCAGTCCTAGGACAGAAAAGATTCGGTTTTGGTACTATTGAGAGAACAAAAAACTGGCTGATTTCGTGCAGAATGATAAAAAATAAATAACTTCATTGGCTATGGCTGCTAAGAAACACCTAAAATGTTTGTTGACCGAGATGAAAATGTTTTATCTGATTTGTTGAGGAACTTTTTAAAGTAGAGTGTGATCAGGTAAATAGTTCATTTTACCATCTCGATTGATGGAATATTGAAGCATTTTCAGAAGACACCGGTGGGGGTGGATATGTTTTTACATAGGAGTAAGGAGTATGCAAACTGAGTTGATTGTTTTCTAATGGCTTTGGTACCAATAGAGGATTTGTCAGGAACCAGTATCCTCAGTCCACGAACTGTTAACACCTTTAACACAATGTATACATATACACAATCTTGAAATATGCGAGTGTTAGAAAAACAAAGAACATCTTCAACGTAAACCAAAATTGAGCTTACATTTAGCAATAAAGAAAGTGCAAGCTAATCAGGTGTTACCACGGTGTGACCCTTGTCTTCAGCTGTTGCTGAATTTTGAATTGAAGGCGAACATATTTTATGAGGGAATCACATAGTGAGCTACTGTAACTCAATTTGTAAGTTAAAGAATGAACAAACCTAAAATCACAAGGCTAAGTGATGAATCAGCCCAAATTAGAAATCAAATAAATGGAATACAAATATGTCCAGCCAACCAGAAATTTGGGAGATGTTGGAAAAGTAAATCCACTAACATCAAGTCTATAGGACACACAACAATTTTGGAGGACGAGATAACCCTCTGAATGAACCACACATCCAGAGACCAGTCAAGTGATGAGCTACAATCACATGTCACAGACCAAAAAGTAAATACCCCCGTCGCAGCAGACCTGCGTACTCAGCGAATTTCCAATGGAATTTTGTTATATTTTCTATTTCCCCATAAAATCCATGGGGATGAGAGTATGTAGGTTTGCCGCCATATGGGTTTTGTTGGTAAATATAAGTTAAACCCTACCTAGTGATTGTACATACCAAATTTTATAAGGCTATGGTGTTCTTTTTATTTTCCCCATAAACCTCATGGGGGTGAATATGTAGGTTTGCCGCCATATGGGTTTTCTAAGCAAATATAAGTTAAACACTTCCTAATGAATGTACATACCAAATTTTATCAAGATATGTCAATAATTAAGCAAGTTAGAACGTTTTGTTGATTTCCCATAAGAATAACATGGAAAACATACTTTTTGGATTTTCTCCATAACCATTTAAGCTAGGTAAAAAATTCAAAATACTAAATTGTTTGTTTTTTTAAGCTCTTTTAAATGGTTTGAGTTAAAATTGTTGAATTTTCTTAATAAAAGTAAAAAAAGCCAAAAACCCATTTTTAACCCTTTTGAAACCCCATAAAACCCCGTTCCCATGGTCCGATCATTCTGGTTCAGAACTCAACCTAGTAGACGCTGGCTTACATCCCTGTACCAAATTTCATCAAAATCGGAGGTTCCGTTCAAAAGTTATCCTGTTCACGGACACACATATATATCAATTTGAACGAACGGTGTTTTTGGCTTCTAGGGACCTCAAAACGAAAAAGTATCATGGTCCCGGGCTTAGGTCTTACCATGACTACTACCGTAATAGCATATTCCCTATAGGGAAATTCGCTAAAATCACAAGTAAAGTGTGCGAGACGTTGGTACCAGTGATATTTGTGTACTTCTCCCAGCAGTAATGGAAAATTGTTTAAAATTCAAGTCTTTTTCATAAAAAATCTAACATTTAAGAGAACAAAATGCTTGAATATCATTATTACTTTGGCCTTGCGCACCTGTGTATTAAAACTGCACTATTGACTCACGAGAAAACTTATTTGAACTTGTGCTTATTGTTACTACTAAACGTAGTATACATTCTTTGTCAGATAACAACAGTCTCTTACTAAAAAACCTGTTTATTGTACATTAAATTCTTGGCTTTTTGTACTTCAGTCTTCTAGTGAGTGAGTAGTCAAAACATCTAAGTCTCTGTGTATTTAAAATGAGTTTTCTTTCTCCTCTACTAGTCCTCGATAATTTAACAATCATGTCTTCAAAAATTATCTTATCGAGGTAAAATATATGTATTTTATGTATTTGTATGTTTATGATGGTGTGCTCGTAACCCTACCCACACAATATGCCTGCCGGTATGTTTCCTATTGTGTTCTATACAATCGGGCTTAGAGGTGGTACATTGGCTGTTGGCATTCAGTCATGATAAATACCCTTTTCCAATTTGCCGCTTGTCCAGTTCTTTCTGTATGGAGTCCGGTAGTCTGTGAGGTGGCTTCACCACCTTACCGTTTATCTGGTCCTGAAAAAACATACAATTTCACTTGTATAACTTGTTTAAACTCATTTTTGATGATAATGAATGTACAATTATTCATTAAGCTTCAGTACTGGCTGGGTAGCTGAGTGGTTATAGTGCTCGCCTTCGAATCCAAAGGTTGCCGGTTCGATCCTGAGGAAAGTTCGTAGCTTTTTAAAGGATCGATTCCGGACCCAGTTGCCATTTGTCATTGGGCTATTAATTAATTATGCTTTCTAACAACTGGTCGATGTTAGATAGTAACAAGACTGGGGTTTGGACCGTTCCCCGTCAAAACGTTAAAAAAATGCCACTGGCGTAGATAGACACAAAAAAAAAAAAAAAAATGAGTAGGTAACATGTATTTGTATTATGTCAGAGAAAATTTTTGTCAGCATTGATTATTAAAATCAAATCTCACAATGTTTCGGGATCTGGGAGAAAGAGAACAAAAATAAAATAGGAATAGCAACCAAGCAGATTAGCCTTCTCAAAAAACATAACAAATAAAATAGATTCAATTATAATAGAGTAGTAAGTAAACTGAGTACCACGTTCAAAAAAAGTGTAGCCTTCTTCAGCCTTGTGTGTGAGTTTTGTCTCCAGAACATGTAAGTCGCTTTGTATTGAATATAATTATTTTCTCTCCTCCACTACAGCTCTTGTTAGTCAATTATAATATAAGAAATATTTAGCCAAACCAACTGTAGAATCTTACAGAACCTATAGTGCTTTAGGTAACCTGACTCGTTTACTACAGCAGTTCACATTTAATTTTGTAGGGATTCTGATTACAAATTTATTTTTATCCATCTAAAGATATTACAAATCCAGTAAACAGATTACCGTACTCACATTATTTGGTAAAGGATTTGGTCATATTATGATTATAATTTCTGAATGACATGATTTTTGGTGAGGGAATCTTATACAATTTTTTTGATTTTTGGGCAACACTCACCTGATTTGATCCCAGTAGTAGTGTATATCCAATCGTCAAAAACACATGCACAAGCACACAGTATCTAAAAAGTTCATAGACATGTAACGCCATTGACTATTAAACGCTACTAAAGTCAATGGTAACGCACTACTGAATCGGACATTTCGCGGAGAGGAATTTAAAGGAAGCTGCGTGTATGGCTGTGGATGCAACATGCACTTCCTAACGTAGCGCATCCATTCATCCGATGTTTGTCCCTCTGATAGAAGAGGAAATAAAAACTAAAACAACGAAAGCAAGAATGGTCTACGTTTCGCTACAAAAATTTCAACACGCCGCTTGATCACAGAATTAATTTGGCCAAGATGTTTTTGGCCGCTAGTTGCTCGGACGTCGCCGGGTCCACACTGACCGGGCAGGTTCCTTATCGGTGTTATCAGACAGGGTGGGGGAGGGTAGACCATTCTTGCTTTCGTTGTTTTAGTTTTTATTTCCTCTTCTATCAAAGGGACAAACATCGGATGAATGGATGCGCTAGGTTAGGAAGTGCATGTTGCATCCACAGCCATACACGCAGCTTCCTTTAAATTCCTCTCCGCGAAACGTCGGATTCGGTAGTGCGTTACATATCTATGAACTTTTTAGATACTGTGTGCTTGTGCATGTGTTTTTGACGATTATTAACTAGTTGAGTAGTAATAGAGCTTTAGATTTATTAGAATAGCATGCGGTTGTTGGCCGTCCGGCTGACCGTCCAGGACGGTGACATTTTTTTGACAACAAGAGATTAGGAAGGGTTTCTACCTGTGGAGAGGGGACTTCCACGTTAGAGTCCTACTTTATTCTAACCTAAGATATGGTAGGGGAATGTTGAGGAAAAAAATGTGAAGAGTATCCAAACACCAGTGTGTTGTTAACATTAATAAACATCAACATACTTGAAAGACCTTATAAATTAATTATAAATTATCAAATGATAATTATTCTTGACTTTTATTGAGGATTGTTACCTTGATCTTATTGGAGGAGTTGATATTGTTGAGGCTGCCGTGGAGGGGGTTGGTCCACACGTTGGAGCTGTCGAGGTCCGCCGTGGAGTTGAGGTGATCTCCGGAGTACGCGGGTCGGGCCGGGATCAGCGGCGACCTACAGCACACTCTATGGGACAAGCGACTAACCACTCACTACCACGCACGACACCCACTGTACACTACCACAACACTACATGGCCACTTGCTAAGCGAAGTGTGCAAAATTGAGTGTGTTCAACTCACAATATTTAATGGCTTCAACAATTCAAAACAAATAAATTATAACAATATTGAAAGCTATGTAATGTATTAGAATTGACTGATTTTATGTTCATTTTAAGATTGTCAGGCCTATTGTACCTCATAAGCTGATGAATAATTTTAAAGTTGTCAACACAAGTGGCCATGTTAATATATTTACATTAAATAATTTTTGTGTATTTACAAAATGTGTTATGTACATACAAAGTTCATCGTTTCGTGCATCCAATGTTTTGTGTTAATGATATGTTGGATAATTTTGAGTGAGTTATTTTTAGCGAATTTCCCTATAGGGAATACGCTATTACGGTAGTAGCCATGGTAAGACCTAAGCCCGGGACCACTTTACTTTTTCATTTTGAGGTCCCCAGAAGCCAAAAACACCATTCGTTCATTTTCATATATATGTATATATACAGGGTGTCCAAAAAAAACCTATACAGACTTTGGGATGTGATTCCTGATACAAAAGTAAAGAAAAAAGTTCCTATGAAGGTATGTCCGAAAATGCATATTTACCCAGATATCCGCCATTTTGTTTTTTCCACTTAATAATTTTTATTTCGGTGACGGATTGATCTAGGTACTTCATATTTGGCATGGATCTTTATAATACTAATGTCCATTTCCACAATAAAAATTATTTTTTTCCGATGCATATTTTCAAAATGGCGGCCATTTTAAATTTTTAAACTCAAATATCTCAAAAACGGTAAAATTTATAAAAATATTACAAGACACAAAAAGTTGACAAATTAAATTATCTAAACAACAAAACCAAGTTTGTAAGGATCCGCTAACAAATAACGGAGTTATTAAGATTTTTCTCTTAAAATAACCTAAATTGGCATTAATCATAGTGGAAAATCAGTGTTTTTCTGAAGAAAAACCACAATAACTCCGTTATTTGTTGCCGGTTCCTTACAAACTTGGTATCACTGTTTAGATAATTTAATTTGTCAACTTTTTTGTGTCTTGTAATATTTTTATAAATTTTACCTATTTTGAGATATTTGAGTTTAAAAATTTAAAATGGCCGCCATTTTGAAAATATGCATCGGAAAAAAATAATTTTTATTGTGGAAATGGACATTAGTATTATAAAGATCCATGCCAAATATGAAATTCCTAGATCAATCCGTCACCGAAATAAAAATTATTAAGTGGAAAAAACAAAATTGCGGATATCTGGGTAAATATGCATTTTCGGACATACCTTCATAGGAACTTTTTTCTTTACTTTTGTATCAGGAATCACATCCCAAAGTCTGTAAACGTTTTTTTTGGACACCCTGTATATATCTATCTATCTATCTATCTATATATATATATATATATATATGTGTCCGTGGTACCGATAACTTTTGAAGGGAACCTCCGATTTTGATGAAATTTGGTATGAAGGTGTAAGACTAGGTCTATTTTCATGAGTTCGCGAACCAGCATTGTCGGGTTATGGGAACGGGGTTTTATGGGGTTTCAAAGGGGTCAAAAATGGATTTTTGGCATTTTTTGACCTCAGTTTTCAAAATTCATCAATTTTAACTGAAACCATTGAAAAGAGCTTTGAAAAACAAACAATTTGGTATTTTGAATTTTTATCTTAGCATAACTGGTTACGGGGAAAATCAAAAAATGTGTTTTCCATGTTATTCTTATGGGAAATCAAGAAAACCCTATATTTTGCTTATTTATTGACATAACTTAATAAAATTTGGTATGTACATTATCTAGGTAGGGCTTAACTTATAATTACTTACAAAACCCAAATGGCGGCAAACCTACATACTCACCCCCATGGGGTTTATGGGGAAAATAAAAAATTGCCAGAGCTTGATACAATTTTGTGTTTACATTGACCAATTATTGATTAACTTAGATTTTCTAACAACAGCCCATGGCAGAAAACCTACATACTTGACTCTATGGTGTTTTTATGGGGGAAGTAAATAATCTAAAATTCGATTGGAAATTCGCTGAGTAGGCAGGTCTGCTGCGACGGGGGTATTTTAAATTATGTGATCATAAGAATCTACTCTATCTAATCTAAAAGACCTACTATCCTTTTAATAGATCATGTTACACTATAACAATATCCCCTTAAACCTTTAAAATGATGAGGGTAGATGTCTTATAATAATTTTATAAGATAGTTATTTACAGTTAATGAATTTACTATGTATTTCGATTCTAAAACTCGCTTTACAAATCCAATAAGAGTGTTTGATTTCTTATGCAGTATGCACATAGTTTCAGGTATTTCAGAAATGGTTTTGTTTTGAGTAGATACGGTACATACGTACTATTAGACAATTTCTAAGGGTTCAGGCTTTTCCCCTAAGCTTTGTACATATCAAGGCAGTTAACCTTGAAAGGGCGTAAACCATTATTAGTTATTCTTGTTATATATTTATTTTTGCTGTTCTCTCAATAGAGTGACATGAAGGCACTCTTCCATAACATTTTTAACATTCATTAGGATAATATAATTCATGATAAAAAAAGTTCACTCCACAATCAGACTGATACTTACGAGTTGACGTCCTCCAATTTCTTAAGCAGACGCTCATTCTCTCTACACACAATCTCCTGGTCTCGCACCAGAAGGTCTCTCACGGCAAACAGCTCTGAGTTCTCTTTCCTCAAAGCTTCGTTCTCCTTGGCATAATGCCTCACCAGTTCAGCTAGCTCTGAGCCCTCCATGTTTGCTATCTTCTCCAGGTCAAAATTGGGCGGTGTCTTCAATTGTAGCTTGTTATCTGGAAAATAGAAAAATAAAACAAAAAATTGTGATGGTGATGGTTTAATGAAATGCCAGACTAGTGAAAGAAATCAAGTTTCTAATAGAGAGTTTTTCTCCCGCCGATGGCTTGCTGTGTGATATTGGCTCAAATCCATCTGCTGGTGATTAAAGCAAGATTATGAATTCAAATATTAATAGAACAATATTATATGGTAAATAAAAGGCGATCAAACTGAATGAATTGGCTAGTAGGAATAGCAAAGGAATCACACATTAAAATTTAATGTTCCATAACATCAATTATGGGGCAGTGAAGAAACAATGCAAATAGCAATTAGCAATGTCTGAATAGCGCTGGGTTAGTGGAGACTGGATTGACGATGTGCCGTATTACAAAGAGTTTACTGTACTATTATTATAGGTGAATAAGAGGCATGAGTAGGTGCCATACCTATAGGAGAACGGTCTCTAGTCACTCTAGATGTTTTGGTTTTCGAATAGTTGTATTTCGAATGAATTCATTTGAAAGAGACAATCCATTTTTGCGGACGACGCTTGACGCTAGGCCTATTAAGTAACTCTTTTATTTATTTTTTTATTTATTTATTACATTGCATTACATCCAATAGGGAATTTCCCTCAGACAGGCAAATTGTCATATTCCTTATCCTTTGTAGGCTTTAAATTATCCTATTTCAACAAGATCACATAGCATAGTTTTGGTTGGTTTTCCCAGTCAGTCATCAAAGTCCTCACTGCACGGTCTTTTAAATGTTGTATTCAGTTGTTGGGTATTGTTTTCTTAATTTAAGTCGTGCATTTTTTTAGAAAAAAAGTTTTTGTCGAATGTAAAACAGCGTTAATATTGTGCGACCTACAAATATTTTGTTTGTGTGGGGCTAAAAACTCTATACATGTTTTTTTTCAATGATTATGTTTTGAAGAGACTTGTTAAATAAGTGGTGAAAAACAACCATTTTAACATAACCTAGTTATAACGACGTGTGACAGCCACTACAGACCTCTGCTGGAGTCGGCCACGTACTCGGCGCTGAGGTGCAGGGCTGTCCGCAGGTGTTCGTTCTCCTCTTGCAGAGCTGCGACCTCACGCTTCAGGCTCATGATAAGGGCCTCACGCGGATCCTGGGCGACAAGATGTGTGAGAAAATGTGAGATTTGAGTTTCTCATAGTTGACAATTTTATAAAGGCTCATCGTTTTCTAAAACTAAAAACAGCCCTATTTTTGTAGAAAGTATTTTCCACAGTTTCAATAATAATTGAATGGTCAGTGTTGATGACCTCTCATATGAAAAACCAATGGAACACGATTAATTTTCACTATTTGAATGTTACTTATTTTTGTAAATTTTCTATGACAAGTACAATCATTTCTAATGATAAAAAGCATTTAAAAAAGGTTGTTCTCTCATCCACAAAATCTCTTTTTTAAGAGATGATTTTAACCAAAATATTTAAAACAGAAAAGGAAGGAGGGGAGATTATAACATGTTAGGTGCAAAATATTGTGAAGAGAACACAATAACTAGTTGGTCACATCAAAAGTTACCCGCCATTTTATTTACTGTTCAAGGAGAGAGCAGTTAATCCCAATCTTTGCCTTCCACTTTCTGTTGCTGAACAATTGTAAATGTTTAGCATTTTTCACTTCCAATAAACAAAAAGCTTTAAAAATTTTCTAGCACATTGAGGATGAGTTTTGTGTAAGTTCAGTCATCAATATGCACTTATTGTTTAAAATTTATTCATATGTCTAGTTTACCATGACCACGATGGGTTTGGTGCGGATCTTCTTGGCCCGGGCGGCGTACCGGAGGGTGTTGAGGGTCTCCGTCACGTTGGACCTGGCTGGTGACACGCACGCGACCTGGGAGTAAACAACGCAGCATTGAATACAAACAGGCAATGTACTGTAACAGTTATATCTGAACACTTATATATGCTAGAAACCATGAATTCAGCAATAACTGAAATAATTATTCTTTATGATAAAGTTCCAAATAAAAAACTAGTACATATGGTTATCTTGTGGCTAAAGCTTTTGAACAATTTGTGTAGGCCTATCTGGTTCCTAACACATTGGTTTATAGCTACAATTATCAGCTGATTTTTTGCTCAAAATAGTATAGGCCTATACAAAAATCCCCACAAGGATAACATGGGTACTTTGAAGGACGAAAACCTGATTTTACCCAGCCATGAGATTAACTTTAATCAATTCCTTGTGGCAAAAACCCCCATAGTCAACAAAAAATCGAAAATCCTTGAATGGAAAAAATTCGGCCCGTACAAACAGTACTTGTTTAAGAGTATAAGTTTTATGATAAATTTATTCCACTTTACCCTTCTGAGAAGTTCATGTGAACGAAAAGCAAAAAAATATACTTACCATGAGAGTGACACCACTTCCCGCTAAACTGTCAGCTAGTAACTTGGTAAGTTTGCTGTCTCTGTAAGGAATGTGGCCGTTCTTCTTTTTGCTATCACTCAAAGACGATATGCAATATCCTAAAACAATATTTAAATTTAACAGAATTTTCCACAAAAACTGTACTTCTTTATAATAAAAATATTTATTATAATAAATATGTATCATGATACACTCTTGCTAAAATTATTTTTGAAGTCTGATTTATATAACAACCAACCTTCTAGAACTAGGAATTGTGCAGTAGTTGGGAGAGGTTTGCTTCAAGGTGTAAAACTGCGCTTTCTTAATCGATCGGACAAATAGAAAATGGTTGGTCAGGACTGGAGTGGTCAGTTAGGTCAAGTCAACATATCACGAACGCTTGTCTAACCGTTCCCCACCCCACCCTACTCTGCTGTCCTTGTGTCTGTCAAACTACTTCGGTAGTGTTTTATTTGTTTCTCAAATTACATAACCTGGCTTCATTATCATCGTAGTGATTGCCCGTTCTATACGTAAATGTGTAATATGTTTATGGTATGTTATTATTTTTTGAAGGTTCTAGTTTGTAAAATAAAATGCATACAGTATTTTTATAAAATTTAAAATTTTCTTAGCTAATTTATACACGATATTATCAATACTTTGAGATTCCGTCAATGAATTCATTCAAACTTGCAAAACCTAAGAACGGCACCCTCTGTTTCCAGCATAATTAAACTTGTATAACACCCTGAATGAATCATATTGTACTCAGTATAACCCTCTGGAATTCTTACCCTACTAAAGTTAGCTATAGTTTTATCCTTGAATCATATGTACAGTATGTTTGATTTGGACCTCAATTGAACCTCAATTGCTTGATCAAATTAACAAAATGGTTACTGCATGGAATATGATAAACTCCCACGTACCATAAACATTACCGTTACATAAACAAACATGTCCCATTCCCAAATACATAAAAAATAGTTTGCACAAGATAAAATTGCGGCTCTAGCACATCAACCAAACCCTCCTGCTGGCTGTAGACAATATTCAAGTAAGTCTAGTACAAAATGTCACTGTGAAGGGCCAACATAAAAAGAACATAGGAATTAGTGACATTGGTTTGCTGAATTCAGCTGTGTTGTTGCTGTTGGGCTGCGCAATCTATATATTAATATCAAGCAAGTTTCTTTTCCTCCTTTTTATCTCAGCTTGTGTGCATCGTAGGCGAAATATGTGCATACAGTTGCAAAGGTATCGTCCTGTAGATGAGCAGAATCGAATTATAATTCACATCGATCCCCATGGCACGCCCTACAAGCTTTTAATTTTCAATGTTAACCTTATGGAAGAATGATATGTGTTTGAATTATTATACAGCTATTGTAATAACAGATGATAGTGTTGTAGTAGGATTCACGAGAATAGTCCGATGAGAGTCGATGCATTGTTGCCAGATTTATTCTAAAACACATTTTTTATCCTGTGTTACACATGGTAAACATAACCACAAATGACAACATTGCAGGGCGAGAGGAGGTGAGGGGGGGGACACAGCTGTTAAAATTTCCATCGGACTATTTTCGTGCATCTTACTATAGTGCAGCTAGCATCAGAGAGTGCAGCAGATTTTTTAGCCTGTGGGTGTGGTTTTAGATATAAAATGTGTTTCAACTGATAGGGTCCAGGTCAAAAGATATTATGGTCGAATTTCGACAAGTGGGCGATCTCTAGTTTGTATTATTTTGTAAATTAATAATAGTTTAACAAGTGACTAGATGAACTTGTAGGCACCATGTCTCTTGAGTACTGTACTATTTTAACCTAATTACCATTCACACATTTACAACACTCCATGTTCAACTAATCGGAGACCTCAACAATTTGTATCTGCTTTTGTGCCTTTTGAAGGAATAAGGAACAATTTGTCACAAAAAGTTGAAGTTAAATTTAAACAAAGTAGAAAATTCAAAATATTTTTCACTTGTATATTCACTGTTCTGTTGTTAGAGGACAAATTTAATACATTTTTTTGTGTAGTTGGTAAAATATTAGTTTGTAAACATCGCTTGATTTATTTATCTTATAAATTAACTTTTTAATTATCTGTAATGGAACTCAAAAGATGGAACCTTTCGATATCATATATAGGAATAAGACTTCCTCAATCGCTTGTGAGCCTGTTAACTTTTATTAATGATTGGTGAGGAAAAGAATGAAACCTCCGGTGAAGGAAAAGTAGGTTGACCTTAGCAAACAATGGGCATTACATATTGAAGGGTGGTAGTGGAGGGTCGTAGGTTTGATTGTAGGGAATCAATGAGGTCAGGCCACCCTTAGACATTCGGACACTGACCCCTGGGTTGCGGTTGCGCCTCTGTTGATCTTTCCTCTTTCTCTGTTTGACCATTTATATCTTTAAAATTGTTCATGCATTGTAGTGGATAAAATTCTTTTAATAATTTGTATTTACTTTAATGAGGTTCAATTCTGATTTATGATTTATTAGCAATTGAAAGGAATTATTTGGACTCTCGCCTCAGGGATAATATTCCTGGAATTTTCCCCTGTCTTAAGTGAAACTGTCCCTCTAAAATTCCTCATAGAAATTTGGCTTGATGGGATGATTCTCATGATTTGTCATGTCTAATCTAGCTGTAATACCCAATCATTTTTATTGTGATGATGTCTTGTTTTTCGTTACTTATGAAAAGGGGACCAAGTTTTCCACAAAAAATAATAGCCAATGGAAATCACTTTATTTCAGCCGATTGAAGATGAATTACAAATTATGGGATAAGCTTCATCCATTAAAAAAATAATTTCCGTAGTAGTTAAAATAAAATAAATAAATAAAATGGGCGCCCTCAAGTGATTATTGTCGTTTCAATTTTAAGTGAGGCTGTTACTTCTCAATATA
Source organism: Neoaliturus tenellus (assembly GCA_030545055.2). Classification (NCBI taxonomy): domain Eukaryota; kingdom Metazoa; phylum Arthropoda; class Insecta; order Hemiptera; family Cicadellidae; genus Neoaliturus; species Neoaliturus tenellus. The sequence goes on along the minus strand of CM061534.1, from coordinate 3,432,701 downwards.
TGAAGGTCTACCTGAGTTAGTTGTATCAACAGTAAGTGACAAAGCAAAGATTAATGTTACTAGTTACTAGTCATTGTTTTCTCGATTTTGCTCTTTTCTGTCAATATCATGACCCAAAATTAAAAGATGACATGTCTATAATGAGAAAGCAACATATGCTTTGTGTTTGGTAAACCTATTTAACTAAAATATGTTGTGATTTTCATGGAGAAAACAGAGCTGACATCCTCCAACTTGAAGCACTTTTCTAATCATTATTTCCCAAACCATGGAGCACCACTGTATGTTAATATACCGGGTGCAGCAAAAGTCAGCGCACCTCTGCAGGCCGGTGAGCGTAATTGTTTATCTCTCGCACTATTATTATCTCTCAGTGTTACTCCTTATCTAATCTATTATTATCTCTCAGTGTTACTCCTTATCTAATCTAACGCCTAGTCATGGATTATTTTGTCTTCATTTGTTCCTTATCAATGAATGTTTGTTTTGGTAGTATGCCACTTGTGACAGTGAAGTTAAGATGGTGAGTGTAGTGCTTGTTTTATTGTCCTCTATTATTAGTGTTTTAATCATGAATCGTAAACTAACTTCAGAGCAACGAGTTTTCCTTATGAAAAATTGGTGTAAATTTGATCGTGATTATAAGAATGTTATTGCAGCATTCGAACAACAGTTTCCTGGAGCTCAACCTCCTAGACGGCAAGCAATTTATAAATTAAACCAGAGGTTTGAACAGACAGGTTCAGTAAATGATTTACCGCGAAGTGGCCGCCCTAGGTTAGTTCGTACCCTTGAAAACATGGAAATTATTGCTGAAACATTTGTCATATCCCCACAAAATTCTGCGAGAAAGGCCTCTAATGAACTTGATATTTCAGACCGAAGCCTTAGGAGAATGTTACATTCTGATTTAAAGTTAAAGCCCTACAGGCCAAAGCTATTGCAAGCGCTTCACGAAGACGACCCAGACCGCCGTGTTGAATTTTGCGAGCAATACATAATAAGACAGGAAGCCGATAAAAATTTTTATAAACGAATATTATGGTCAGATGAAGCTACTTTCAAACTAAATGGTAGCATTAACGAGCACAATTGTGTTTATTGGGCCGCCGAAAACCCTCACACCGTGATATCTCACGAGTTGAATGTCCCTGGAGTTACAGTTTGGGCTGGTATTTGGAGTGAAGGTGTGATAGGACCTTACTTTTATGATGGCAGTGTGAATGCGGAAAATTACCTGGAAATGCTACATGAAGTGATATTAGAGTTGGAAAACCGTCCCACTTTTGAATAGTTGCGACATCGTTCAATTATTTGGCAGCAAGACGGAGCACCTTCGCACTACAGCCTTAATGTTCGAGCCTTTTTAAATGATAACTTCGATGAATGGATTGGAAGAGGAGGAACTATTGATTGGCCTGCTAGGTCCCCGGACCTAACTCCGTGCGATTTTAGTATGTGGGGTCTGTTAAAAGAACATGTGTTTCGGAGAAACCTCAAAGTTTAGAACATTTAAAAGAATCACACCACAGGCTGGGTAGCTGAGTGGTTAAAGAGCTCGCCTTTGAATCTGAAGGTAGCCGGTTCGATCCTGAGAAAAGTTAGTGCTTTTTGATGGTTCGATACTGGACCCAGCTGCCTTTGGTCATTGGGCTATTAATTAATGATCCTGACAAATAAAACAGCTGATATTTGTCAGTAACAAAGCTACATTTCATCTGATCCATCACAATCATCACACTCATCCCTTCAGTCATACTCACCTTAAAATACGCACCACAGAGTGCGTCGGTGTTTCAAATAAAGTATCAAAGTATTAAAGTATCAAAGTATCAATAACGAAACATTTTGATGTTTTATTCACACCACAACTATGCAACAAAATCTGTAAATCAGTGTTGTAAAGGTGCTACAAGTGTATTGACAATGATGGTGGTCACTGTGAACAGCTTCTCTAACAGGTACATTAAAATAATACTGTTATAGTTATGTTTAGTACTATCTACAGTTTAACTGCATTTTCGGTACGCTGACTTTTGCCGCACCTTGTATATATGTATACCATATATATTTAAATTGTATTTAAGTGAATTTCATACACATAAATCTAAATTATATACTCCCGAATGTGTAACTCACTCATCGGGGTATCAGAAATTCGTCAAATATCGGTAAAGTAGATCTCCTATATATCACTTACTACAGAGTGATTCCCAAGCGAGAACTAAACTTACCGACCTGTATTACTGAGAAAATTGCCAACATACTGGAAGTCGCGGATTACCGAAACACCCTTTTTAAGAAATTTTATAACATTAACCAATTGTGCCTTTATAGGAAAAGCGGTCTATTCACCGATAGTGATTTCAATGTACAGGGTGTATCTGAAATTACCCCTCCAGACCGGAAGTCACTGATGTCAAATACAAATTTCACTTTAAATAATTTTTTTTTAGTTTTACACGGTTTTTAAGAAAACTTTACAATTTGATCTTGTACGCGTAATTTTAGCAGTTTATTGAATATTTGAGGTTGAGATTTAGATTTTAAGCAAAAATGTCTCGGCAAAAAAATGTCTTAGACTCTTTTAAATACGTTTCCAACAAAATTGTCAGTTTGGTCCAAAATGTTTTTTTATTAAATTTACAACATGACGGAGATTAATGAACATGTATTTAAATGTTTAGTAAAACTAATCACGTGATAATTGATGTTTTATGATGGCATATTATTTTAAATGAGGTTCTTAGACATTTACATGTTTGGTAAGTTCTGTTATATGTAAAATGTTCAGACATAATATATGTTAAATTTCCCCCAGTTAAAAAAAAATAATGTCATGCTATTTATTATTCTAAATCAGTATGATTAGGGTTTTTAAATATTAAATTTTAAAGTTGCTTCAAAATAACGTCTGGTCCCCACTGTATTGAAATCAGTGTCAATCAACAGAGCAAAATATGTTTACCTACAACGGCACTATTTGTTTTTTGTTTTTTTTTCTGTACAATTTTAAAAGAGGTGCAAGGTTGGTATGGGACACCCGGTAAGACAGTATCATATTTGCACGATAGTCCTCCCAAAAATTGGTTCTTTATTTGGGATGGCACTTAATTTCTAACGAACTCATTAGGAAGTACATCATTGACTTTACCTGATAGCATGCTAATATAAATTTTACAATTCAACAAAAATTTTAACTAAAATAGCAGATTACACAATTGATTTATCTTTTAGTACGTACTAAGTTAATGTTTAATTTAAAAAGGTGGCAGTACAGTATTTTTATTTAAAATAAAAAAAGCTTTTTTATTTCCTGCCCCAGAAAACTATCTGATTTCAAAATTTAGCGACCAAACATTTTTACCCAAAATAAATATGACATTTTTTTTTACTCTAGCGGCCAAATTATAACATCTGAGGCAATCTCCGCGAACATCTTTCAAGTTACTACAAGTTTGGTTCTATGAATTTTTGCCCCCCAGTCCACACAATTAAACATAATTCAATGTTTATTTATTTTTGCGGGGAATTTTACCCCATGTAGATGTAATTTTACAACTACTATAATATTTTACTCAGAACCTTCACTTTGCACATAGACATATCTTGCACAGTACCAATATCAATTAAATTATCAAACTTAAAAATCATGATGATTTTCAATATCACATATTCTTCTTTTGACTGTGAGTCGGAACGAATTGCTATATCAAGCAACTGATTGTTTTACTTTGATTGTTATTTACTGACCTGGTCCTACTGCTAAAACATACGTCCTTTGATGTGTATGGTAATTTTAATATTTTAACCATTATTTAACATACTTTTGTTAGTAACTACTGTATTATTGTATTTAGAAGCTTGAAGTTTTTTTTATTTGCCTTGACAGTAATATTTTTGGAAATTAGGTAAATTTTAAAGTTTTACTCCATTAAAAACTGAAATGAAGGAATTGTAATGAATGCCAATATATTTATTAAACTACAAATATCGTTCTTTTGCCTTCCTGTTTTGTGGTACAACCTACTTCTATCAAAACAGATATTTTTCCCCACTTCCATTCTTTCTGAAATACACTCCAGTCATAAGTTATCATAATAGTATCTCCAATTTTTTTTTTTACACATACAATTCTGATCGTAATACCTAGAATAATACATAGTTAAGTATTATTTCACAACTCTCAATTTTTTTTTTTATTGAAATGAGGGGAACTAAGAAGGGGATTTAAACGAAGAGCCGTAGGTTATTCAGCGAACACAATGAGTGGTATTGGAGTGGAGCCCTCAACTAGCCTCATTGGATGAGAGTTTTATAGTAATTTTTATAGTAATTACGGAATTGGGGTAACCAATTAGGGGGTGGACCCTACATCCAGCATAACCAAGAAATATTTACCTAGAATATTTACATATATTACGTAAATTATTATCATTTCGCAGTTAAAATCTTGTTAGCAAATTTTAATTACGAAGGGGTACTAAAACCGATTCATAGGAGTTTTTCAAAGCTTTTTTTACTATTGATTGTGAATTTTGTGTATTAAACCGTTTTGTTACTGTCTTCAACGTATAGCCCTTTCGTGGAACTAACTTATTACATACTTGACTTTTAATTATTCTACAAATTTAGGGCAACCCCTAAGGGGGCATGGGGGCGGAGCCCCCATCGAGCCGTAGGCGAGTGAACAAATATACAATTGGAGGATTGTAGAGCTAGTTATGTAATATAACTAATAACTATCTTAATGTTGTACATTTTCAAAAATTACAATTAAAAAAATTCTTAGCATGAGTAAGAAACCCACATATAAAAATGAAGCACCAATAAACATGGTACACTGTCTGGAACCTAAAAAGAAAAACCTGCAACTAAGTAATAACTCAAAACATACTTGCATTGCGGAACTGGCGATAGTAACGTGTATGTTTTCCACCAAGAAAACATCAAAGGACTGAAGGATGTCCACTAGCCTTTGTAACCCTCCTCCCCCCCCCCCACACAACCGTTCAAGTGACAGTAGGGGATGGAAGGGTGGGCGGGGGGTTGATAGGCTGAATAATCCATTGGGGCCCGGCCATCCATGCAAATTGCATTATTACACTCACACTATTGTTAAAATAATCACTCAGAAATGACGATTATTTAAATAATGTTATAGTAAATTATAACGATCAATACTAGGTAATTGTAATGGTTCACATGTATTGATATGCTTTTGCGGTCATGGTCATAATATGTAATGTAATTGGATTAAAAAGTAATTTTTTAGTTACAATTATTGTTTAGAATAACAGGATAACATTGTTATTACCCTTGCAACAAACGTTTTACAAACAAATCCATAGGAGTTGAGTGTTAAAATGTTTTGTGTTTGGCCACAAAATGTTTAAACTGCATGGTTTTTCAGAAAAAAATTATATAAAATTATTAATTTGCAAAAATCAATAACATTTTTAATAACCTCACTGACATACACAGACCTCTGAAAAGTTTTAAACTTTGGATGCATAATTGTAAACTTATTTGGTTAATCCCATTCTAAATTTTCTAAAGAAATTTGTTTCATGCATCTTAACTTAGGGGATTATTACTTAGTTAACAATGGTTATCCGTCCTAAACATTGTAGCACATATATGATCTACCACTATAAAAGTTATCTTTGGACAAATAAAAATTTAATAGACCTCACAGCAGTCAGTTTTGACTCTTATATGAGGGCCCCAATACTAATCTCTGTTTTTAACCAGGCGATAGATAAGTTGCACTCTTTAAAACATATAACTTGTAGTATTTTTAGGTGTGTCTTGTAAATAACAAAACTGATTTTTTAACAGGCAACTTATGCATCTACCAATGTCAAACACTACACTGATATGTGTTCTGTAACATCTCTCTCCATATCAGTGCTCAGTTGCTTGATTTGAGTGCCAAAACCTCATTGCGGTTATGAGCTTTTTTCAAGAATGCGTCTTGAATGTCGCCCTTGTTCAAAAACATGGAACTTTGAAATATTACCTCATTAAAATAAACAGGTAATTCCCCCTAAAAGTTTTAGCTTTGGTTGCATTATGATTGTAACCTATTTTATTGCGCACTTTAAAATATTTGCTCAAAACTGGTTTCATACATCAATTTAAAGGACTATTATTTTGTTACCTACTGGTTATTGTAGCAAATAAATAAATTGAATTAGCTAAATTTATTACCGAGACAATTCTGGAAAATTTACTGTTGTAGCTTTAACTTTATCTGTTGCAAAAATGTCTCAGTATTGTTAACAACGTAGCATGCCCAGAATCGTACTTATGATCAAATAACAAACAAAAATAATAAAATAAGCTGTAATTGATCCTAAAATTTACATCCATTTGTCATGGACAAGATTGATGAATTAGTAGAAACATAAAAAAAATTATTATGCAGGGTTTTCTTCAGATATTTGACAGCAAAGGCAGTGTATTAAAAATGTTGTTTGAGAAGCAAGTTAATGACAAATCCCTTGAATTAACTTTTCTAAAGGAAAGTTTTAGGTAATCGACATTGTTAAATAAGTTCCTATACAATTCACACTATACAAATTTAGGTACAATGTTGGGTGAGGCAATGGCGTAGTGTTTAGCTCGCCAGACTTCTGAACCAAGGCAGCGTTGTGATGTGGTGGGCTCGAATCCGTGTTCTGCTAGGAAATTTGATCAGTACTTTCACCTGTACTGTAGTGGCTCACACTTCAATAGTCATGTGGATGGGGAAAAGTATAGCAAAAAAGTGCCTGCCGACCTCTTTTTTGAAAAAAACACTCACCTAGCACCATCAGGCTTTTATTGATGTTATTCGCCTCCTCTAGAGTTTTCCCTTCGCTGTGAGTTTTCTTCGTCATCTCACTTCCAGCCAGATCTACAAAGTTTATTTTTCCCTGTTTTGTTATAAAGACGTTGTTCTCCATCTACAACATGAAATTTGATTAATGAAAATGTCATATACCGTATCAAATAAACTTTGTGTTTGAGGTTAAAAACATGTTTTCGGCCTGTATTTAAAAACGTTCTCCAAACATTGTAATGCATATAATTACTGCTCAGTATTGAATCCAAATTTTTTATCTTCTAAAACATGGCAGTTTTTTTATATAAACTTTTATAATAGTTAAATTTAATTTGTATAATATGATTGTTCAGGATCAAAATGTTGTTGACTATACTCTATTCTTTTTTACTTTAATTTTGTAATTAGGTTGACTTAAATGTTAGGTATTAAAGATTGACCATCAAGAATGGTAAATAAATTGTTAAAAAATTCTTTAATAACCCTCTTTTCCCTTCATGTAGAATTGCATTGCATTCACTCTGTGGTTTCATAATCACCCTAATTCTGTACTAGGAATACGCTCCGATGTCCGTCCCGTACAAGAATTTTTTACTCACTTTTTGAGTTATTAAGTGACGCTTTTTATGGGTTTTTTTGGGAGAGGTAAGAAAAATGCATTACGCACACAGGTGGCAAGTCTGTAGTGTGGGGCTCCCCTAAAAATGGGTTTACCCACTAAAAAACCTCCTCTACTCTTTAGGATTCTAACCTAGAATTTTTTATCACATTACGTCAGGCTAGGCCTAAATTTAGCTAACGCCGGTGGGGCTTACTCCTTATCCAGCCATTCGATCAAGGGATCTGGGCCACTTCGCGCGGTCCAGATCGTTTTCTTTTCCAGGAGGATGCCCCGGACGAACTGTGATAAACAATCCCAGTTTTCCTCATCCTCCAAGAACTTTTGGCAGACCGAGTCCACCGAAAATGCACCAAAAAATTTGTGTGGCCTTCAGGCGGGGCCCTTCCCAACGGGGGCAGCAAAAGAATGTGTGTTCCTCATCGTCGGGAACAATAAATACAGTCGCAAGCAACAATAAATACGGGAGCAATAAATGCAGTCCGGTGAACCGGTCTTGCCCATCCGGTTCAGGTACGACCGAGATAGCCGTGAATTGTCAAGAATTGGCTGCCGTTCCACCCATGGTTGGACGTGCTTGATAAGTCGCGCAGTCCATCATCCTCGGTTGTCGTGCTCCCAGCTGTGTTGCCACTGCTGGAAGGTTCTGGAGCGCTCTTCTGCTCTCGCCGTGTCCTTTTAATCTCGCCTTGTCTCTGATAAATTGCCTTCCTCTCTCCTGCCAAGAGCTTAACAGGGATAACTCCGGCGACCACCAGGACGGCAGGCTTGGACACTGTCCGGTAGGCGGAACACACCCCGAGCGCCGCTCGACGTTGAACCCGGGCGAGTCGCAACCTGTACTACTCTTTATCGAGAGCGTCTGCTTACACCTCTGCTCCATAAAAAAGCACGGACTGAACCGCGGACATCAACAGACGTCTTCTGCTGGGTCGTGGAACCCCGACATTGGCCATCAGCCTACTAAGGTAAGTGACTACCTTAGCGGCCTAGTCCGCCGTACGGAATATCTGATCCCTCCAGCTTAACTTGGTGTCCACTATAATCCCGAAGTACTTAGCAGCACGAGTTGATTGGACCACCTTCCTTCCCACTCGGAACGGAACGACGGTCTCCATCCTCTTCTTCGTAAGGATCACAATCTCCGTCTTACGGAGAGTACGCGAGAGAGCGTGATCGAACATCCATGTGTTGACCAAACGCATGACTCGGTTCAACTTTAGTTGGGCCAGCTCAACGTTGCGTGCGACAATGAGAGCTGCAACATCATCGGCGTACCCAACCAAAGTGGTTTCCTCAGGCATCTCCAACCTCAGGAGGCTGTCATAGGCAACGTTCCAGAGATCCTGGCCGAGTATTGAATCTTTCACGGCACCAGAAGTGACTTCCATCGTCCACGTTCCGTCCCTTGTGTCGTAAATCAGGCTTCGAGAGCGGAGATAATCCGCAACAAGATGAGTCGCAACAGATATGCAGGAACGCGAATGGTGTTGCGAAGCGCATCCAGCATATCGACCCACCTCGCCGAGTTAAAGGCATTCTCAAAGAAGCACTACTTAGCAAGAGAAATGGTCGTGGCTCTCGGCTCTCTTCACAGCTCTCTGGACTTCGGTGATAGCGTCAATCGTTGACCGTCCCTTTCTGAAGCCGTACTGACGGGGGCATAAGTACCCAGCAGCTTCCATGGCAGACGTCAGGCGGGAACGGATCAGCTTCTCGGGCAGCTTCTCGGGCAGCTTCCCAGCCGTGTCCAACATGCAAAAAGGCCTGTGGGACGACGGCAGCTCGGGATCACCTTTGCCCTTGCTGATGAGTACAAGTCTGGCGGTTTTCCAGGGAGCCGGAAATACCCTTTCTACCAAACAGGCGTTGTACATTCTCAACAACAAATCAGCATTAATTAAAAATACTTTCTTTAAAGCCTCGCTGGGAATCCGTCCGGGTCAGGAGCCTTGTTGCTCTTTAGGGAGAGAACGGAGGTTTCCATCTCCATCGAATGTGAAGAGTGGAACGTCATCTAACCGTCCAAAGTCAACCGGCGTACATCCTCCCACTGAGCACAAGATATCCCTAGGATATCCCAAACTGATCCCGAACATCCCATTCAAATCCCGGGATATAGAGAATCACAACAGGACATCCTAAGGATATTCCAATGGGACTTAGTAAAAATATAAACTTCTTAGGTAAATAGAAGTAAATATATACAATTTCAAACAAAATAAGTTTTTAATGGGCCTGGTTCTCTATTTTATACCATAAAACATTTTTTGAATAAAATTTTAAAGGTTGTTCTAGGGATGTCCCGAGGATGTGTCAGGGCTACATATATGGTCACATTCCAAGGATATCCCAAAGATATCCCAAGGATATTCGTTTAATTATATTTTAATAGAAAAGTATATGCCAATAAAATTAGGGGCTTTGCTAAAAGCTTCAGCAATCAAGTCATTACCCATAAAAATTATTTTCCTATGAGGCCTCTTTTTCAAAACTTCAGAAAGACCTCTAAGGGACGTCTCTGGGACGTCCCTGGGACATGTCCGTAAGCATAGTTTTAATTCGATTTCATAAGAACGGTCATATCCTTAGGATTTTCCTAGGAAATATCTGTTCAAACAGTATAAACTTGTGAATTATTGAGATCCAGTACTGGAATAAACTTTTATCGTATAAGTTCCAGGAAAATAAAAATAATAATAAGTATGCCCTCAAGGCAATCTGTTTATTATTATTATTTTATTTTATTTTTGTTCCATACGATGTTGTTGAAAATAAATCCAAAGAATATCCTTAGGACGTGTCAAATGGTTGGAGAAAAAATGAAATTAGTGTAGGTATTTAATTGCCAAAAGAAGCATTTTTTATAAATTAATTATTTTCTTTGAGGGAAATCACTAGAATTACCCTTAGTATCAGCGAGTTACGTAGATTATCACATTCCAAGGATATCCCTAGGATATTCGTGTCTTTATAGTTTAGTTAAAACATATAATATGCTATTTGAAATGGGATTTTTTTCCTAAAAACTCCATGTATCAAAGTGAAAAACAGACTATCAATTTCTTTAAATTCTCTTTTCTAAAACATCCGAAAAGACCTCCAAGGGAAGTCCCTGGGATATGTCCGTAAGCGCAGCCTCAATTTAATTATTTAAAGGACGGTCACATCCTAAGAATATTCTCAGGATATCCCAAAAACATCTGTACACACAGTATAAATTCGTAACATATTGTGTTAGTATACTGGAATAAAGTTTTATCATCGAGGCCCAGGAAAAAAACATAATAACATTGCTTTCAAGCCAATCAATAATTTAGGATTCTATTCCAGGCAGATGAAAGGGATGTCCAAAGAACATCCCTAGGACGTGTCCAGTGGCTAGAGCTAAAATATAAATAGTATATTCAATTATTTACTAAAAACCGCAGTTTTTATTTGTAATTGTGTTAAACAAAAACCTCTGAAAATATATACTAGTGAAATGTACGGAAAAGTTCCATAAACAAATTGTATTTACTTCACTATTATTTACTCTAAGATATAAGTGTACCCAAATTTTAAAGCATGTCCTCGGGATATCCCAGGAATGTGTCAGTGCTAAGTTATGTAGACTGAGAATATTTGTGTCTTAACAGTTAAGTTAAAACTGTATCCATTCAAATGTGTTTGAATGGATCCATTGTTTGAATGGATCCATGGTTTGAATGTATCCATGGTTTGAATGTATCCATTCAAATAAATATCCTATTTGTCAAAACTTCTGAAAGGACTCCAAGGGAAGTCCCTGGGATATGTCCGTAAGCATAGTTTTAATTCAATTATATTATGATCACATCCATAGGATATTATCAGGATTTTCCGAGAAAATATCTGTACAGTGTAAACTTGTGAATTATTGTGATAAGACTTACAATACTGGAACAAACTCTTATAGAGGTAGATGTTCTAGAAGAATAAAAATAATAATACCCTAGCTAGAAGCAATCTGTTTTATTTATTTATTTATTTGTTTTTTATTCTAAACGACGTAATTGAAACGAAATCCAAAGAATATCCTTAGGACGTTTCAATGGTTGGAGCTAAAATGAAATTAGTGTAGGTAGGTATTTAATTACTAAAAACAGCAATTTTTATAAATTAGTTATTTTACTGGAAATACCTCCAAAGTGAAATGTGAAATAGGTTTCCTCAAACAAATTAGATTTCCTTCACTATTATTTTCCTCCAAGACACATGCTAGAGAAAAGTTCAAAGGATATTATAGGTATATTAAAAGCAACACAAGTATTAGAGTTACGTAGATTATCATATTCCAAGGATATCCCTAGGATATCTGTGTCTTCATAGTTTAGTTAAAACATATTATATGCTACTTGAAATATGATTTTTGTTAAAAACTCCCTGTCTCAACGTAACAATAGGCTATCTTTTTCTTTAAGGTCTCTTTTCCAAAACATCTGAAAAGACCTCTAAGGGAAGTCCCTGGGATTTCCGTAAGCACAGCCTCAATTCAGTTATAAGTGACCAACTGAATATTGTAGTTTGATCGTAGTTTTCACAGAGAAAGGCATTATGTTTGTCAATTATATGAGTAAAAATTCATAAACAAAGTATGCTAGAAAACAATTGTTATTTCTCAATAAGTTTAATTTGGTTCTGTTTTTATTTTGGCACATTGCCAAATATACACGATTATTTTTACTGAGTATCCATTAAAGTGACTGACGTGTTGACTTTGCTTATTGTAATTGGTAGGTTACCAAATGTCAACAAAGAGATTTGATATGATTTTATTTAAAATTGAACGGTTTTGACAATAAGGAGTTACAGTCGAAACACAGCAAAAATGTTGCTGTAACATTGGGTACCGCATGCCCTGTTTTCTTGGATGGCTAGTTATTGTCACTCCAAAAGTAATTATATCAAAATCTCATCTCAACTATCTCGCTGCCATGCTTTACTTTTAGCTTTTGTTACATTGAGGTTTGTTTTTAAATTAAACGATTAATTTACACAGTCATAGCACGAGCACAGCAAAGAAGTGTGTAAAAACCATCATGATTATATCAATTGTTAATACATAATAAGAATTAATTGTGAAGTTTCATTTCAATTATACTTTTAATCAATAAGATTTTTGTGTACTAAAATCATTTCTTATAAAGGACCACCACTAGTAAACAGCCGAGTCGCATGGTTAGTAAATATTAGTCTGCCCTGCCAATGGCATAATAGAAAAAAGTCACAGCTGACGATAGCAGACAGCCTTGAGTTCAGTTCGCGCCAAACCGTTTGTTGGTTGATTGTTTTGTTTATTTTGTTTTTTAATTTCTTCCAACGGTACAACACCAATTTGAAATGGATAACAAACAAGAAACAAGCAAAAGACAATTCAGTTCAGTAAGTTACTGAAATTAACAGTTTATTGTTTATTGTTCTGTCCTCCGTCTTCTTCAGATACCGTTCTTCCCCCCGACTCATGCTTGGATTGGAGTCTTAGATTAGTTGTTGGTTAAGCACTTGTTCGTCATCAATAATTCCCAGGTATGTATTCTACATGTAAAGCCTTAGTTAATGTTATTAAATTTCTACATAGGTTAAGTGTGTTAGTAATAAGTACCCTTTCATTTGGCTTAAATGTTCACAGACTAGGCCTAGGCTTTGTAGCCTGGCCATGGTTTAGTACTGTGCTAAGGTATTCCTTTGCTTAGTGAAAGTCATCTAAACATATTTTTCTGTTAACGACAACTATAAATACTTAGGCCTACCATAAAAATAGACTAGGCTCCTAGCCTCCTTCTTTCTAAATAGCCTACTTGGCTAGAACTCAGGTGTGTAGACCTGAATTGTTATTGTGTAAAAACCATGTTGGTTGAAGCTCGCTTTCAAAACTTTATTTAATACACTTTCAAATAGCGCCTACACTACTATCGAATGAAAATATCGGCTAAACTTTGTTATCTGACTCCACCGTTATTATCAATACCTAGGCCTATCAAAATTTGGATATTGTGATTGTTCGATGGTTGTTATCTTGTAACCGTTTTAAGTTAAGACAGGCCTATCCGTGATTAAATAATATGGTAATTTATTTATCCTAGCCTAGCCTATATTCAAAATAATAATAATAATCTAACCTAGCAATCAAACCGTAAACTTCCGTCACTTTTATTGACAGCGTTGTTTATAACAACAAAATCAATGGTGTTTGGAAACATTTAAAACGCATATTCCCTCAATAAAATAGCAATAGGCCTAACTTATAATACCGTTCTGATTCGTATTCATTGGCAGCCATTGTATGAGGCCATTTTAGGTCTAACGAAGTCTGCTTCTTCTCACAATGAAGATACACCTACACATTAAACTTGGGTAGTTTATTTTGTGTTTTTCTTGATGTTACAGGTTACATTTTAGCTAAGATTTGTACTTTTTTTGTTATTATTTTCAGTTACTTGTTTGCTATATATTTGATTCATTGTCAAAAAAGGTAGGCCTACTTATGTTTAATTTTATTAGAAGAAAACAAAATCAGATGATAAAATCATAATCGTATAGTGTAATTGTATCATCTGAGAGAATAGCGATATCGAAATTTCTACATCGATAATAACGGTGGAGTTGGATAGGTAGTGAAGTTTCACCAAAATATGAATAGATCCGATCAATGTATCAATCATATCAACTATCGATTCAATCTATACCTAAATAACAATTCAAAAGACAATCACATAAAAATTACCCCTATTTTTTAGTTTTGTATTCCCACATTTATGGTACAATCAAAAACAAGACTTGACCTAACCTGATGATAACGTATAACCTACCATCATTCATAGGCATATCAACAAAACCAATACACTACTAATCATAATGACAAAAAACATACTATGTAGAACATATATGAGTACAATTAGGCCTAGGCTACCTCTCATCTCACTTAAATGTGGTCTACTCTCGAATTAAAACTTTCCGGGCATGGGGTGGTTCTTCATGTAATGGAGATTAGCTTAGATTAATGTTACCTAGTTTGTTAGATTTATAATATTCTTTTTCAAGCTAAATTTTGTATTTCACAGTATTCAATACACAAAATACATTCAATGCAATACACAATACAGTATTCTATACATTCAATATATTGATATATTTTTATTTGGTTGTAGTGTAGGCCTAGGCAGTGGAGGTCATAGAAAAGGATTTTTTCCTATTGTTTTGAGGGAATAACTTATGCATTTAAATATTAAAAAAAAAACATTGATTATAAACATCGCTGGCCATAAAAGTGTTTAGGCCTTAGATTGTTAGGTTAGATCATTGGGGTGCAGTTTCATAACTAGGCCACGCTGCTACGGAATGAAAATATCAATCGATACGAATTGATATATCGATCGTCTAACAATCGATATATCGGTTTATTCAACTATCAAATGAAAATGTCTATCAATCCCATAGATATCGATTGTTATAATATCGCAATAATTATACTATGCTATTTTATGGTCATATGTTTTATCAAGTATGTAAATAAAATTTATTTATATTGTGTCTGTTGTATTGAAAAAATGGCTCTCTAAAGCGAAAGAGAGGATGGATTGAGGAAATAAGTAAAGTTAAGAAATTGAATGGTTGGTTGGATTTTTTAGTAATAGTCCCTATGTTTTAAAACAAAGTGTTGACAAATATAACTTTATATATTTTGTATGGTATTGATATTACTTTTTAAATATCATAGGTAGAAATTGATCAATTTGGTCGTTGTGAAAAAGTTGTCACCTTTAAATATAAAATATCCCCATCGCAGCAGACCTGCGTACTCAGCGGATTTCCTATAGGCATTTTGGCGGATCCAGGAAGGGGCAGATCCGGGGCGATCGCCGCCCCCCTGTAAGGAAACTTTTCGAGCAGTTTTATCTTGACCATTTTATATTTTTCCATAGGCCTAACAATTTTAAAATATTATAGACATTGGATTTCAATATAAAAAACGAACAATTTTAAAATGCATTTTTAAGGTTGTTTTATTAATTTATAACAATATATAAATCAAAGTATGAAGGTTTTGTGCAATCTGCGTCTCCGTTGCAATTATTCAAAGGCTGCATGTACACCATGAGAAACCGAACTGTCGAGAATGTCAATTAGCACGGCGCAATGTTAGGGAGCCCAAAGCTAGACTAAGTCTGAAGCTCCGAACAGTTAAGTTTCAGCTAACCTCGGTTGTTTCCGTCATTCGCGCGCATTGTACACAACCCCAAAAATCACGGTTTAGTACACTAACTTTGTCATCCAAAGTAGGGTCTAGTTTGCATGAAATGGGATAGTGGGACTTTGTGATATTACCGAGATGCTCAAATTTTTCGACCTTACCGACCCCCCGGACCATCGTCAAAAAGCTTAAAAACTGGTGCAATTTTTCACTCTTTTACGTTTGGCTGGTTTTGACCTTGAAGGAACGGTTTGTAACCAAAATCATACCTAAGCATTTTAAAATTACATTGAATTTCTTATAAATTAAGACCTTTTAAAAGTAGACGTAGATGTCGTGGTGGTCCGGTGTTCAACAATTCGCTGATTTGTTGGCTTGATTTGGCCTAGGACGTCGAAATGCGTAGTCCATCACAGGATTACCAGGATCACACGGCAGACAGCAGGTATTTAACCTTTATTAAATCGGTGATGTTGTCCGTTGGACTGCCACTGATTATATTTGAGTATTTTCGCAGGAGCGCTTTCGGCGACTAGCAGTTGACAATGGCAAGCCACCGAAAGTGCTACTGCAAAAATTAAATTTCCTCCGTTTTGGAAGCGGAAGTGATATTTAAAATATTTAGTGATATTTGAAATTCAAAAAAAAAAATATGTATTTTCCTATAACATTTTTAAATACGTAGGCCTATTGAAATCACATATAGACAGATAGAAGTAAAACCAAGCAATATTTAAGACTGTATTTAAATACGTAGGCCTATTGAAATCACATATAGACAGACAGAAGTAAAACCAAGCAATATTTAAGACTGTATAAGATGATAAAAAGCCTGGTGAAGTTTAAGTCGATTATCTTTCGACATGCTCTTTAGCTTTACACGCGAAAATTAAGGTCAATGGATAATTTGAGTAACTTTGAAGAGCCATATTAGAAAAACTATAAGACCATATTGACTATGTTGAAAAAGTATATTTTGGTCTTAAATTGTAAAAAAAACTCGATGTACTTTTTATAATGATAATGCATGATTTTCATGAAAAACTGTTTCTTCAGGGACAACATTAGCCAAATGTAAAAAATTCAAAATTACGGCAGTTTTTATAAGCTTTTTGACGGTGACTGCGACGTTCGTCGAGGTCGAAATTCTGGTTTAGCATCTTTGTACTATCACAAACAATGCAAAAAAGAACCTATAAATAAACTACGCAGTGCATCATATAGGTATAGGCATTTATTATGTATATAGGCTTACAATATACGGTAGCTGTTTCATGGAACTATTTCAACTATAGTTCCACCTTTACAAATAAATGTGTCAGTGACAGCACATTGATTAGTAAGTATGATTGGAAGATCGGTAACTCCTTAGTAATCTTTTATGTCATCTAGAGAAGAAACAGAAAGTAACCAAGCAAGATTTTTTTATTTTGTTGTGAAAGAGCAGTTTACCTTTTCGCAAATACAGTACACTTACATCTTAACGGTTTGTTAACTCTTTTAATAAATAAATTTTCTAAATAGAACTGGATAATTCATACTTTTCATTTCCAAATACGTCCTTTAATCAGTTTTTACAATTAAAACCTAGACTGCGTTGCTCTAAAACTTTAATTAACTTTAGTTATCTTACAAAATGTAATTAAAACACGTTTTAGACATAATCTTATGCTTTTAATTAAGGAGTCTAAGATTTAAATTTACGTAAATGTTCATGGGAATAAAAACAGAGAATTCTCAAAATAAGTTGACAGTGGACACCAGACCATGACGTTTCGCTTCCTCACCTTTTTACGCGACGTTCAAGGTCATTGCACCCCCCTCCCCCCACTCTTCACCCTGAAACAATCACCCCAATGTTTTGAGTTGCTATTGCCCTCTCATGGAAACCGTCCCCCGCATAATTCGGTCCTGGATCGCCCTTGCCAATAGGATTAGGTTTTTTTTTTTTTTTAAACTTACCCCATAAACACCATGGGATTGAGGATGTAGGTTGGCTTCCATGGGGGATTGTTATTAGATATAGGAAAATCTCTTCCCAGTGCATGTACATACTAAATTGCATCAAATTCTGGGATTTTAAATTTTCCCCATAAACCCCATGGGGGTGAGTAGGTAGGTTTGCCACAATATGAGTGCTGTAAGTAAATATAAGTTAAACACTACCTAGTGAATATACTGTATATACCAAATTTGATCAAGTTATGCCAATAAATATGTGAAATACAGGGTTTAGTTAATTCGCCATAAGAATAACACGAAAACTTATTTTCTGATTTTTTCCGTAACCTGTTAATCAAGGCTAAAAATTAAAAATATTAAATTTTTTTTTTTTAAGTTATTTTAAGTGGTTTCAGTCAGTTATCAGTACCACGGACACACACACACACACACACACACACACACACACACACACACACACACACACACACACACACACGTATATATAACATGGTCCCGGGCTTAGGTCTTACCATGGCTACTACCGTAATAGCGTATTCCCTATAGGGAAATTTGCTAAACACACAAATAATTTATATTACTAACCCTTTAGTCATATTCAACTTAAATTAAGTACCAAGATGCATCGGTGTCTCAAAAAACATTATTTTTAGCAATGTCATTTTTTTTTGCAATGTCATTTTTTTTTGCATATCTTTAAATACAGGTTTCAATCAGATTTCAGTAGACACCCTGATTTTCTTTTGCTGGATACGTGAAATTCTTCAAACAATATTACACGTTAACAAGTCTTAATTTTATTTTAATTCCATTAATTTAATGTTTCAGAAAATCAAATGAAGAAATGATGAAAATTTACATGAGGAAATTGAAATTGAACGAGTAAATATAAGGAATAGAGACTAGAAAAAATCCTGAGATTTGAAGATTTTACTTGTATTTTAATGTGTATTTTTTTACACAGTGTGTTTTTATTTGTGTACATGTTGCAATCAAAACATTACCGTATTGAAATTAAAGGAGTGTATAAAGAATAGAGACTAAAAAAATGGATAGATGTTAATATTTTACTAATGTTAATATTTTATGTTAATATTTTACTATGTGTACTTATCATTACACAATATGTTTTTATTTATGTAAATGTTGCAATTAAAACATTATTGGGAATGCACAAAGAACATAGACTTGCAAAAAATAGTTAGATTTTAAGATTATATTTGGGTATTTATGTGTATTATTTTTACACAATATGTTTAGTTGTATATATACTTTGCAATTAAAACATTATTTTTATTTGCCAAGTTGTTATTATAATTTCTTCGTTTAAGGCCCTCCTGCAATGATAGATTTTTTTACTGTAGAGGTTGTTTTTTTAAACTTGATCCTTCTCGAGAAAATTGGGGTGGGGGAGAGATTTAAACTGTAAACAAAAAATTGTAACTAAAAAACATTTAAACTCTTGACAAATACTCTTGATGTTCAAGGAGCAGATTTACTTCAATAACGGTTTTTATAACTTCTAATACCTTTCAGTAACTCCTGATTAGTTGTGTATTTTAAAGCCAAATATATATTTAGTTAAAAAGTAAAATTTCTAAAGCAAATTGATTAAAAAGCAACTGTTGGAAATAATTGCCAATAATATTGTAAAACCGATACACAATATGTTGTTATGTGGAACTACCAGCTGGTATGCAACGGTGAAATAAAACAAATACAACAACAACAACAAACCAACAAGAAACCAAAAAAACTTTAGCCAATAAGATAACTTATTAGCAAGGATAAACAAACCTCCTCCACCATCAGGGGCCTGTTTCATAAAAGTCCTGTAATACAAGCCCTGTAATACAGGACTTGTAAAATATAAAGTACAATTCCTGTAAAATCTGTTTCATAAAAACTATTCTACAATCATAGAATCACCTGTAAAATTTCTCCTGTATTACAAGTAAATACTGGGATTTTTGTTTACTTTCTTTAATTAGATATGAATGCGTTGTAAGGTTAACTGAATTTTCAGCACATTTTTCATAACTTTTGATCAGTTTAAAACTTATTTTATTAGTTAGAACTATGGCATATTGATTTAATGTGTAAATGTGTATACAGTTGGAAATTGCTTTTTAAATATGTTTGTTGATTTTTTTTTTTGCTTTACGATAATTCTTCTGCCAGATAAAAAGATGCGCCTTAGCGTTCCTTAATTTTATTATTAATTAATTAATATAGAACAACATTGTAAGCTACAAAAACCGCCACTTCTGTCCAAAATAAATAATAAACAGTTTCATTGATTGTATATATAATCCCTAGCAGCTTGTACTATACTTAGATCAATGAGTTCATCGTAAAATCTTGGCAAATTCGATATTGCAGCACACATTATAATGCAACTGCTACTTTTTCAAATAAATTGGTGAAAATAATTCCATTTTATCCTTTTTAAATAGTGTTTAATCAAAGCTTCGACCATAAAGACCACTTTAATATTTGAAAAATGTTGTTAAATATTAGGTATTAAAACTTAAACGGCTTTTCTCATGTTTCCTACATTTATTTCAAGTAATTTTTGCAAAGTCAAAAAATAAAAAGAGAAATGTACAGGAATTCAATAAAATCAAGAAAGTACATGGTATGAAAACTAAATTTTACAATAAATCACTATCACGAGCACTATTTTCATTTTGTCCATTTACTTTTGCATCTCCAATTTGCACATGTATACAAAATCACACCATTTCATCGCAATAAGTGGTACTTGTAAAAGTTTTATGGTGGTTCAAATATGGATAAAATTTTATCCAATTTACAGGACCTGTAATACAAGTTAACTTTCTTTATGAAACAAACCCATTTAAATCTCTTGTAAAATGCACTTGTAATACAGGCAAATCTCCTGTAAATTGATTTACAGTTGTAAAACTTTATGAAACATATGATTGTAACTTTTGCCAATAATACAGGGAAGTTACCTGTAATACAAGTCCTGTAAGTTTTATGAAACAGGCCCCATGTTTAAACCCCCTTTCCCTCCAAGGATCAGGTTTAAAAAACATGTTAAAATAGTTCAATCAATTCAATTGAAAAATAAGCCCTTTTCAGGTGATTTAGTGAAAATGTTTCAATGTTTAGCGAATGTTTTAATTAAGGGCTTCAAGAAGTAAAAAAGGCCCTTATGAAATTAATAGTCATACAAAATATTTAACTTCCAAATATTTTGAACCTAAAAAAAAAAAATATTTTTTTCTCTAAATATTTTGTCTCTAAAAGTTCAATAAGCTTAGTTAATGGGCTGGGTTTTATTTTATTTTATTTTGTTTTTTTACACTTAAAATTGTAAAAGATAAGATGTTATTTTTATATTACATCAATCCTTATTTACAAGTTTAACTCTATAAATTTACCTGTTTATTGTTAAAATATGATTTTCAATATAATTGTAATACAATTTACAATGTTTAGCAAGTGAAATGAATTATGAACTAAACTTGAAATCTTCCAACACAGTTTGGAGGTGTAATACTAATATTCTCTTGAAAAAAGCCTACATTTTATTATTATCTTAAAAACATTTTAATGAAGTTGTCTTAATTTAAGTTTTGTAAGGACGTGTTCCAATCACAACTAACTGTGCCTCAAATGTTTCCAGTTATTTTTCAGGATGAAATGGTTGCTGCAACTGATGATCATGTGTGTTTATGTTTATTTTTTTAACATAAGCTGTAAATAACTAATTAGGAGTGTCTACTGTAAATCTCTAGATAATTTTTCTCCATAGCATTTACTAAAGGTAGTCTCAGCATACCCCCTGTAGGGAGATTTAACCTCCAGTATTCCTTTCAGGCATATCAAGGACTTCCCTGGAATATTCTAAAAAAGAGATATTTGAATGTCCTAAGGTTATCCCAAAACACGGGAAAAGCACGGACTTTTATATCCCCAGGAGATCCCTGGGATGATTTGAGAACATTTGGGAATACGCTGGGATATTCCCAAACCGTTATAAGTATATTTAGGATGTCCCTGGGATATACGTGAGATATTGGGAAATCCTTAGCTTATCCCATTGCTGTCCGTAGGATGTCTTCTTTAAGATGGGAGTTCCTAAAAGGTTTCCAGGGACATCACTTAGGGATATTTGAATGTCCCAAGGACATCCTTTACGGATATCCCAAAATGCGGGATATGCGCGGACATTTAATATCCCCAGGAGATCCCTCGGATGACTTTTTGAGAATATTGAGGATATTTGGGATTTTCCTGGGATATTCCCATACCGTAATAAGTATATTTAGGACGTCCATGGGACATACGTGGGATATTGGGAAATCCTTAGCTTATCCCATTGCTGTCCGTAGGATATCTCCTTTAAGACGGGAGTTCCTGAGAGGTTTCCAGGGACATCCCTTAGGGATATTTGAATGTCCCAAGGACATCCTTTACGGATATCCCAAAATGCGGGATATGTGCGGATATTTAGGATGTCCATGGGATATACGTGGGATATTGGGAAATCCTTAGCTTATCCCATTGCTGTCCGTAGGATATCTCCTTTAAGACGGGAGCTCCTGAGAGGTTTCCAGGGACATCCCTTAGGGATATTTGAATGTCCCAAGGACATCCTTTACGGATATCCCAAAACGCGGGATATGCGCGGACATTCAATATCCCCAGGAGATCCCTGGGATGACTTTTTGAGAATATTGGGGATATTTAGGATTTCCCTGGGATATTCCAATATCCCGTAGGGATATCTTTCGGAAGTCCTGGGGATGTACTTGTGCTGTGTGGGCTAGGCCTAGCCTACAAATACAAACAATGATTTTAGCTAAGACCTCAAAACAAGCAAGTAACTTAATAATAATTATGCTTATAATATTAAAGGTAAATAGATTGTAGAGCGAAAAAACAATACAATATAAAATCCATGATTGCAAATTAATAAAAATCAAGTAATGTAAGTATTGTAGAATTACGCTTACTTAACACTTAATGCATATTTTGTTACCTGAGACATAGGCTACAATGGCACAACACATTCTAATTAGTTGTTCAATTTAAATCTTTCTCCCAAATAGATATTTGTTGTATCCCATAAATTAGTTAATCGCATAATTCCGTACGACAGCAATTCATTCCACATCAACATGCCTATCTTTTTGTATAATTTATAATTTCAACAAGTAAACATAAGTGTTGATCTATTTAATTTAACAAATAGGTCTGTCAAAATATCAATTAAATTTTATTTAAAAACGTAACATAACGGCGAGCAGATATAAAAAAGAAAAGGTTATGTTAATATGTTGAATGTTGTTTTCAGCAAACACAGCAACAACTCAGCTGCGATGGGGGAATATAAACTGATCATAGCAACTACATTAGTCAAATCATGTAGCCTAAACAACTAAAGTTCTGTCAAAAATTCCGGAAAATAAGCTTTTTTAATACTTGAAAATAATTGCTCGATTATAGTTTATTACCTAGTTTAAAATACTTAAAATCTAACCTGAGAATTTCATTGAAATCAAATTAGTAATAAAAAAGCCTTTTGGGGGTCTAAAATTCGCCTAAGAGAAATTTAAAGTCGCTCTAAAAGAATTTTATACTCTATGTTCCATATAGTAAAAAATTCAATTATATGACTCAGAAAGATCTATTACCACATAAATTATGTGTTTTTCCCTTAAAAATACAAATGCCAATAATTTTATATGCAGATGTATTATGAATTTAGTAGGTTTCATGAATCATTATTCAAATTTTATTTAAGTGTTTACAGAATTAATGCCCTTAAACTTATGATAGCGGATATTTCTTTTTTAAATGGTTTAGTTCCAAATTCCCGGGAATCTAAAATTAATTAAATTACGTTTATTTGTCTATTGACTTATCAACTGACCTGCTGTTCAGAAGTGATGTTCACTGTGAGTATCGTGTGGCTTCTACTCGAATGCTCGTTCATGCTGTGACTCCCGACTGAACGATTCCTCATCCCTGCCCGGTGTAAACAAAAAGTTCAGCGATTGTTACTCAGTATGGAAGTGTACTCATGAATTTAGTATATTTTTCAAAACTTCCATTAATAATTTCCTAAGAGTTGTGAAGTTAACAGCAATGTTTTGATTATCTCCATTCATGAGAAATGATTGTACACCTAGTCTAATCTATCTTATGATTAGGCGTTAATATCAGTGTAGCATGACTAAACCTTTTGTGAGCCATGTAGAACAATTCGATTACTATAATTTCTCAAATAAAACGCTGATGCTAGGATTACTTCTCCTAACTGTCATGGGAATCGCTCTCTCTACCTCTTAAATGTCAAAATGAGCATATATGTTTACAAAAAATCAAAACAACAAACTTTTGTAAAATTATTCTAGTCAATCTGTTTTCATACAACCAATCAGCATTATCCTAACCATCTTGGTAGTGCTACCTGTGTTTTGCGGGCGGCGTTCTCACTACCCCATAAGTATGTCCATACTTATTTGGTTCTGTATACGTTGATATGAATGAGAGATGAGTGAAGGATGATTGTGGCGCGATCTTGTAGTCTTGTTACAGACTAAGGCCGACATTCTCCTAAGACAGGACTGTTAATTAATAGCCCAACAGCCAATGTTATCTAGGGACCTACAGTTTAACGAGGGTCCGAACACGTTGGTCAATATTGAAGTTAAATGAGCAAACCCAAGTTTATACTGGCTTAACTGTTTTGGTGAACATTGTTAAATTTGATACGTATATTTCTTAAGAGAACGACACACTCTATGGTGTATGTTTTTTTATAGAGAGTTAGTGAAAAATCGAGTTAAAAGGGGGGGGGGGATTAAAGGTTTAGTGTGATGCATCAGATGAGGTGTAGACTTGTTACAGCCAATGATCGACTGATTCATTAGTCAGTATCTTACTGGCCCAAAGACCACCTGCCGAACATTAATTTGTTTGATGGTATTTATATTTAAGGCAAATCGTATGGTAATGTAAATCATGTATATAATTGTTAGAAATGATTTTTGTCTTCTTGTTTTTGCTGAACAGGATTGCCATGGATGTTGGTCAGTTTGGATGTGGCTAAAAATTTGTTAGTTGGCTCATTTCAAGACCTTGAGAGCTTGTTTGAGTTTAAAATGAGACTGGACCCCCTCCTCCTCTCTGAGACGTTTGTGAAGTCGTAACATTGAACCTTGGAGGGTTTCAGTTAGAATAAAAATTAACCTTATCAACTACAGATTAAAAATCAACTATTATATAAACGCACCCTCCTCCAGGACTGCCAGAAGGTCATCCAGTTCCTCGCAGTCGACTGTGAAGAGGTTCTCGACAAAGAAGCCGCCGGACTTCTTGGACCATCGGACGGCCAGGGGTTTCCGCACAGTGCCTGGGTTGAGCAGGTCTATCACCTGGAATCAAGTTGGGGTCAGGAGCGAGACAGCGAGACATTTGTTTTCATCTGTGGGCATCGATCTGCTTTAGAACGCTTTGGGATTTTCAAATATAATTGACAACTTTCTCATAACTGTTTTGTGTAAATAAGTTTTGTATTTAAAACAATATTTATTGAATTATCAACCCTTTTATATTTTTGTTGCTTGAATTGCGTTTGGGACACTTAATTGAATGTACAGTATGACTATCAAAAATACATTTTTTGATTCTGCAAAACATCGACATAATTGTTTAGCGAAGTGGTTCTTCCTAATAATCTGGAAAGAGTAAAAACATATTTTATTAAAAAAAAAAAAAAACAGGACGATATACAGGACGATACACCTTTCTAATGGCATGCCCAGATTTTCCTAAATGCACACAAGCTGAGAAAAAAGGAGGAAAAGAAACATGCTTGCCTATTATTATATAGATTTAAGGTACCTCAATGTTTTTACACCATCACACAGGATTTTTAAGTTGTGATGGGCAATTGAGGGTTGTTATAAAAAGATTAATCTTTATAATGTAAGTAGCTAACAGCGCATCAAAAATGACATGAACTTTTTATGATTTTTTTTACTAAATATGGTTATTTTTGGTTTTATTTGTCTCATATTTTATGAAAATCGCTACAACATAACATTAAAACTTAAATTTTGACATTCCTTTAGCAATGTGAACAGTTTATTAACAATAATATCTCAATTCTTTGATATGGTTTTGCAATAATTGTACCATATTGGAATTTACAAAAACAAAAGATAATGACAACAGATTTTTATACATTATTTCCATTTATTCCATTCCTATCGTTTTTCAAATCATTATTAGGTTTATTTTCACCGTCACTAACTCATCATTCAGGTTTTTGTTGTTCTCGGTCTCTTATTTTACACTTTCTTTCCATCCCATTTATTATTCTTAGTATTTATTCTTGTGTTCTTATTTCTTATTTCCTTGGAGTTAATCTTCTGTATCTTTACATTTTTGTACTCCCTTTTGAATCAGAGAGAACAGTAAACCAACTAACTGTTAAGTATGTAGAAGCATAAAAGTTTGCAGGAGCTTTAAGAAACAAATGATTCGGTTATAACAAAATAAATCTAAAATAAGTAAAACCTCTTTTTATATAGTAACAGAAATGGAACGAAGCATTAGCTGTTAACTATTTATTTTACTGCTTTCAAAATATCTGCAATCAGTGTACTTACTTTCATTTGTTTTCTGTCAATGATCAATTTGATCATAGAACTGAAGTTGTCTCTTTGTTAAGAAAATCTACCTTGTAAATCAGCAGTGGTGTCAATTTTTAGTGTAGGATATAGATCACTTGAAGCAGAGTAAACAAATTGACAAAATAATGTTTTAGATTGGTCTAAATAAGGATTGATTGCATTTTACGGAGTTATAAGGCATTTTCTCAGGGATACCATGTTTGTCCTATTATTTAGGGCATATAAGAAGTCTATTAACACCAAAATGGCATTGATACATTCAGTAATTTTCCCCTCTAGACCCTTAAATGCACTCTTTCATTCTCTACAGTGACTTGGAAACACTTATGTAAATGACCTGCATTTTCAATAAAAGATCAAAGGAATGAGGCTGAACAACATAGGCGTTCTAGCATTGACTATGTACACTAACATGAATAGACCTCTCATCCAATGCATTTAGTTTGAGGCAAAAATTTGGAAGTTCGGTGGACGCCGCACCAGAGCCGCTGCCATCGATGTTGTTATTATTCGGCTGAATTTACAGTGCTGCCAAAACATTTAACCAAAACATAAACATAACTTTCAGTTATAAAATGTTTCATCCTTGGTTTAGAAGAGTGGTAATACTGATTTATCCATCATATGTTACGTGTACTTCGATGTACGTCGCACGAGATCGCACCACCGTCAATATGCTTCACACACGCCTATGCTATGAGAAGTCTACTCACGTAGTGTACAAAGTCAATGGTTCTAGTTTTTGAGAAAATTGTAGAAAGATAATTTGTGTTTTAAATATGATTACCTTTGCACGAAAGCTTGTTGTCCTAACAACAATCCTAACAACAACAAAGACAACTTTACTGAGTAAATACTTATTTTACCTTTGATTATTAGAAGCAGCAATGTATACAGAACCAAGTTCTGAATACATTGGGATCAGTCATTATTGTTATGTTTTATTAAATTCACTCATCATATTTTATGTAGAAATATTAGTCATAAATTACGTTAAGATTCGGTCGACTGAGAAAAATCAAGTGACGTAAGCCTGAAGTCCAGTGGCAGAAAGATCAATATGCAAATATCCTTGTGGGAAGTCAAGTGCTCACGCTATGGTCAATGCCATTACCATCTGATAAGGAAGGGTTGTTGGACAGACATTTCGTGTTCTAAGAAATGTTGTTTTCATGGCACTCATGAATTCTTCCTATAATTCCATCTAGACTGTTGTCTTTCTTGCAACAAAATTTCAAGAGGAAAGTTATTTGGTGGAAGATTGTCTTGAATGAGTAGTCTCAAGTTGTGGATCATGAGAAACTTATATTTTTTGTGGAAGTTTAGAAAGATGGTCAACTTTTACTGGTCGATGTTAGATTGTAACAAAGATGGGGTTTGGACCGTTCCTCATAAAAACACTTTAAAATGCCTCTGGCGTAGAAATTCCAAAAAACATACAATTTGAAATTGTAATTTCATACTATTCTGTTCTGAATGATCATTTCTGCTAAAGCCGTTCTTTGAATATCACTCTTGTATCAGAAATTTGGCGTTTTAAAATACTCATCATGTAATAATCATCATGTTATATTATAGGAAAAACTATTTCTCACTATTTTATGCACAACACTAAAGTGCTTTAAATGTCCCTCACTTTTTAACTCTGTATAACTTAGTAAGGCAAAAGGTAAGTACTGTACAGTTACAAAGTATATTCAGTGTTAACAGAAAGAGATAACAATTTGGTATTTAGGGCTGTATTATGTTTTTGTTTTTTAACAAAATTATTTTGATAAGTGTTTTGTTATATTTTTTGTTAGATGTTTTATGTTTTGTTGTAATTTTTAACGTGTAAATGTTTATATAAATTATTTTTAAATTACATTTTTGTTTATGAGCCCTGTTTCAAGCCCACATTCAGTCAACAGGTTTTAGCATCTGATTGCGCTAAAGTCTCCACCTGTAAAGATTGTACTGGGAACAGGTTTTTATGGACATTGAAAGAATCAAAATTCAGTTATTTGTTTTACTTAGCCTTTAATTTTAACCCTGTCTTGGTTGAACTGTTTAATAGAATAGTAGCTGAAACAACCAAATTGATATTTTGAACCATTGTTTATCTTATTACAAAGTTGCACCTACTTTAAAAATATTACTACTCATTTGGAAAACCTACTCATTACTTTGGTCAATGAATTCAAATCTATTTTACACCATGACTAAAAGACTGTGTTGCTTGCAGTTTGTAAATCTATAATTTCATGAGGTAGGTTGGAAACAAGTTTTTTGACAGAGGTGTTATTAAGGTAAACACACTTACTTTTTTTGAACATTAAAAATATTAAATATTTTATTTTTGAAGATTTTTTATTTTTCTTGAAACAAGGTAAATCTTTCTGAATAAGTATAAGATTCTTATGTTTATTGAGAGCACAAAAGAAGGAGAAATGACTGAATAATGGATTGATTGTTTGGCCGACCTTTGCCGCAAGGGGGCATCTTTTATTCACCAGAGCGTCAGTCGCCCATCAGCTTGGGTCATTGTTGTGCCGTTAGAAGCCACTCGGAGAATCGATATGCTCATTTGATAAGTCGGCTATCGGTAACTTCAATTGTTGTTCTGTTGAAATCAACTTGAGTATGGCAATGAATCCAATATAAGCAAAGAATATTGTTTTGTTGATGATCAGCTGTTTTTACATAAGTGCTATATGTGATAGCATTGACTACAAAGTCAATGGTGATAGGTTTCATTTGATGTAGGTAATCAATACGTGTAATAATAAAAAGTGTATAGATCAACAAAATGATATTTTGAAACTATTCTGACAAATGAAATGAGTCACCTAAATTCCACTTTTGTATTTAGACAAACAATATAATCACCTCTCTTAGCATTAATCAGTTATTTTCTTTTCCCCGTACTATCTTACCTTTTCATTGTAAATTTCAAGAAAGGAAGCCTTTAACACAAAGTGAGTATCCCTCATCTCTTGGAGGAGTTGAAACAGGTACATGAAACCCCTGAACACCAAACCATGGTCTGGGGAGAAAGGGTCTGCGTTCTTCTCCACCTGAAAATAAAATTAATAAACATCAGAAAAAATATTTTGATGTTCAAAGAAGATGTCATTTTGATGTTTTGATGTAATGATGACAATGAAAACAATCAAATTTTCAAAATCGTTGAAAGCTGGGTCTATGTTTTCTTCTTTTTCTTTTGAAAAAATAATTTGGCCTGAGCCCACGGATTGTTAACGGAAATTAGCATTGTGTGAGAATTCTGTATCTAGTTAGTTTTTCTATGGTAATAGTTACTTATTAGAACTCTCATACCTCGAAAGTTTGAAAATGTGAAACTATAATTTACAGTGAGGAAATTTCTCTTTTTTAAAAGATTTTTTTCTACTGATGCAAACTACTTTTACTGATATATCAAGCATGCTGGGCCCTAGATTCAATCTTGATCTAAATGAAAATATATTTTCTTACTATAAAATTAAAAACACTGTCCGAAACAAGGGAATGGGGAGGCATGTTTTCAGTGATTTATCAGGAATTACTCATATTTGATTATTTGTTTCTGTTATTTTCCCAATATATAACGCAGCTCCGTACCAGCCCTGGCGGCCCGGTGAGTGTGTGCGTCTTGCCGCTGCCGGTCTGTCCGTAGCAGAACACGGTGGTGCTGAACCCCTCGACGGCCATCTCCACGAGCCGCTTGACGCCCGAGAACTGGAACACGTCCTCCTGGGTGGCGCCGGGCTCGAACACCACGTTGTACGAGAACAACTTCTGCTTGGACCCAGTGTGGCCGGCGACGCTGCTCAGCCCATCCAGCTGCATGTGAAAATAAAATAGTTACTGTAGCAGGTTAATTGTGTTGATTGAACATAAATTTATGGCTTTGGACTGCTCTTCCAAAAGCATTTAGTTGAGAGTACTATATTGCAACCTTCTAAGTGAATGGAAATAGTGTAGACTTAAAAAAAAAGTTGTACAAAATTTTAACGTTAAAAACAGCTTCTATTTAGGGCTAGTTTAGGTGAGTCGAGTCTTTAAAAATTATCCATTTTGCTACATTGCTGGGATTTGCTTAGCTAAACCTGATAAGAAACTTTATACAGGATCACAACCCTCTAGAGAAACCAAGCTAGGATCTTATTGAGAAACACTGTGATAACCAGGCGTATTTTTTTCAAACATAAGCTTTTAATCTATTGAGTTCAGAAATGTGCATACAACAATTGAAGCTCTCTTATAAAACACTTTATGTATTTGCAAATTATGAGGCACTCTTATTTGATACAATGCTAATGCTTAAAACAATCATGGCTTTAAAACCTACAGATATCCTTTACATAAACATTTGTATGTACATAGAATACTATACAGAGTGTTATGGAATGTATCAAAATTAGTTATTTCTTGCATAAGTTAATAGTTTCATAATAAGATGCTTTTTTGCCACTGAAAGTAATTACAGAGAAATTAAAGAGTGCCAGCAACCAACCGTATGAGAACAACTTCACTTTTAACTGTTGGACAATGATGTGAACAGATTGCCAGTTATTGTTGCGGTGGGCTTTGCAGCCTCGAGTGTATTGTTGTAGCGATCATTACTCCCAGTCAATAGCAACCTCACAGTCACAGCTCTCTACACTTCGACTGAGCAGAAAACCCAGATAGCAAGGAAGCTTGAATCAAGCCTTGACTTTCCCTCGATTTTTAATTGCAGCGTAAGCCTTGAATTTGAGCATCTATTCGAGTCCGATTCGAAATAACCAAAGATAATCAAGGCTTGAATTTGTTTCTCCCTTTAATGTCAATGTAAGCCTTGAATTTAATCATCTAATCGATTCCGATTCGAAAGCACCAAAAAGTTAAAGAAGGCTTGAACTTACCTCTCCCTTCAGTTGCCATGTAAGCCTTGAATTTGATTATCCAACTAAACTCAATTCACGTTTACGAATCGAACTCGAATCGATACCGATTCACGGCACGACGTCCCGACCAATCACAAGCCGTCCAACGCTGTCCCACAATGCAGTGCGCGGCTCCCGAGGATCGATTTCTCTTCGATTTTGTATAGATTTTTCGGGACGAGACGGGCCAACGCCATTACTTTCTTACCAGACTCCGAAGTTATCGGATGTGTATTTTACTATTCCGATTTTTCAGTAAGTTTTTTGTCTTGTGTTTATTCAAGCCTTTAAATTTTTTATCCTCTTCAAATCTCTTTAAGTCTTTTTGTTCTTCTGCAGCTGATATTACACATTAAAGTGGAATAATACATTACGTGGTTAGTGTGTAATTTATTTAGTTTAGTTTAAAACAGAAATTAGTTAAGTACAAATTAATTAGATTAACTACTTAAGTAGGGGGAGTATCTCGATTTTTAAATTATTTGTAGGCCTAATTTGTGAAATTGAGCTAGGCATATTCAGTAAGTTTATTCCATATTCTCAGTAAAATTTAAAAGTAATTTTTTTATAAGTTCTTTTTTTAGTAAATTTTTGATTATGTACTCAGAAACTCCGTTTTAAAACCCCCGATTTAAAAGGTATGAAATGTATATATGACTCAAACACATACATACCTTTTAAAACGGTGGTTTTAAAACGGGGGTTCTGAGTACATAATCAAAAGTTAACTAAATAAAGAACTTATAAAAAAATTACTTTTAAATTCTACTGAGAATATGGAATAAACTTACATATGCCTAACTCAATTTCACAAATTAGGCCTACAAATAATTTAAAAATCGAGATACTCCCCCTACTTAAGTAGTTAATCTAATTAATTTGTACTTAACTAATTTCTGTTTTAAACTAAACTAAATAAATTACACTAACCACGTGATGTATTATTCCACTTTAATGTGTAATATCAGCTGCAGAAGAACAAAAAATGTTGATTGTGTACTCAGAAAACCCCCGTTTTAAAAGGAATAAAAATGTATGTATGACTCAAAATGTGCTTCAAAAAGACTTAAAAGAGATTTGAAAGAGGCTAAAAATATATAAAGGCTTGAAAAAGACTTGAAAATCCATTGAAAAAGGCTCAAAAGAGACTCGAAAAAGACTTGAAAAAGGCTTGAAAGAGGCTCGAAAAACACTGGAAAAGGGCTCGAAAGATACTTGAAAAAGACTTGAAAAGAGCTTGAAAATATTTAAAGGCTTGAAAGTGACTTGATAAACCATTGAAAAAGGCTCGAAAGAGACTCGAAAAAGACTTGAAAAAGGCTTGAAAGAGGCTCGAAAAACACTGGAAAAGGGCTCGAAAGATGCTTGAAAAAGACTTGAAAAGAGCTTGAAAATATTTAAAGGCTTGAAAGTGACTTGAAAAAGAATTGAATGAAACACTTGATTCGAGTTGGAATCGATTTCACATCGCGGTGACTAAGAGCCTTGAATCAAGTTTGAATCAAGTTTTCAGGCTCGATTGGTAAGGTTTGAATCAAACTTTCAAGCCTCGAAAATCAAGCTTGAATCAAGTTCGAATCAAGCTTTTTTTGCTATGTGGGAAAGGATTGGCAATTACTGCTGAAGCTCCGATGACAGTCTTTAGATCAGTGAAGCAGAACAAAAATCCTTAGATGTTTATTTATTTAAGTTTTTAGTTACTGTTTAGAAAGAAAAGAACCCGCACTGCAGTAGTTCTGTATAAGAAATTTTCAGTATTTACTTTATTTGGGATTGGTTATTTTAAGCATTTAATTGAAATCTATATTTTTATTAGCATCGGTGTATACAAATTAGAAAAAATGCCAAGCTTTATAAATATTTTACATATTAAAAGAAAGTTTTTCAACATGAAATGTGTTTACGCCAAGACCTAGTTTAAAGTAATGAATATTTATAGTTTTAAACTAAAGGATAAACAGCAACAAAGTAGCTTATTCCTTTGACTTTCAGGTACAATAGATGAGATGTTATCATCTAAAAACCATCTGGTAATAACATAATTCCCATCCTTTTAATTAATTTTTGTCATATAGTTAGTTTGGTCTAAATAATAAGTTTTAATTTTCTC
Organism: Neoaliturus tenellus; assembly: GCA_030545055.2. Classification (NCBI taxonomy): domain Eukaryota; kingdom Metazoa; phylum Arthropoda; class Insecta; order Hemiptera; family Cicadellidae; genus Neoaliturus; species Neoaliturus tenellus. The sequence continues at coordinate 3,399,384 of CM061534.1, read as the reverse complement.
CCTCAGAATGTGTCAGTTTAAAATTTACACTTAATAAATTAATAATAATCTATATATTAATAGGCAAGCATGTTTCTTTTCCTCCTTTTTTCTTAGATTGTGCGCATGTTAGGGGAAATCCGAGCATACCGTTAGAAAGGTATTGTGATGTAGATGAGCAGAATGACATTATAAATCCCCTTGGCCCTTAGGGCTACGCCCTACAGGCTTTCAAAGTTTCAATGTTAATCTTATAGGAGAAGAATAATTAATTTAATCATAAGACAGCTGTTGTAATAACAAATGCTATCAAATCAGGATGAACAGGTGTTTCAGTTATAAAACTTTCTAAAACCAATTGGCAAAAGTTGGACTGAATTTTTGGTCGAATTTCGACCAGTGGGTGATCTCTAGTAAATTTTATTCCTCTGACAATAATTAACATTGAATGAGAATTTACATTTTAAGAAGAATTTACATAAAGTCTTTCCATCTGTTTCACAATAGAAAATTTTCAATCCCGGGCTTCTCAAATTTAAATACAAAACAAATTTATACAAATAAAAGATAACATTTTTTGTGATTAAAGACAATGATTTATTAAAGAAAGGGATATTATGAAGTACTATCTTTGAGTAAAATAATTGGGTGTCATTATATGAACAAAGTACAGGGTGCGGCAAAAAAACCGACCTATTTTCTTTCGCGCACTGCTCAGCGACAGAACATCTGAGAAAAGTGGGGGTAGGCTTGTTGGAACTCAAATTTTATGCCATTTTAGTAGTTATGGGGTAGTAGTCGCTTGAACAACGCTAGTCCCTTATCAAGACGTATTTCAATATTAGCGGTTCAATCATTGCTACTCAGCGGCAGTTTCTGCATTCTTTCAATCAGGTCAAAATTTAGGATTCCGAATCCTAGCACGATTATGCAGTGGGTTACTAACTTAAGATCAACTTGTTTTGAGTTGAAAACGAAGCCAACAGGCCGTCGAAGTTCAGCGCGGACGCCAGAGAACATGGATGGAGTCCTTGCTGTTGTGTGGAAAACAGTCCTCGTCGGCCTGTTAGAAAACAAGCTAGTGATTTGCTCGTGTTTACGCCAGAAGAATTTTGTTAAGATAATTGAACTATGTACACTAAATGCTATTAAGGGATAGTATTCCGAACCCATCACATTGTTGGGGACACCCCAGGAATCGAACCGGTGACATCTTGAACCAGAGTCCAAGACGCCAACCGGTAGGCCAGCTTAATGCCTTGAACATGGCTGACCATTCGGTTTGACAAATTTTGTGGTTCGATCTTAATCCCCCATCCATACCAATTAATTGGCTATTGTTCAGTAATTAAAAACCAATGACCATGCAAAGCAAAAAATTTTCGACAAACAAATGGTTAATTTATATGCTGATAAAGAAATGTTAATGTTTACTGACGAGAAGCACAAAATACGCCTAGATAACGGAAGCGTGTTATTTGACATGCTTAATGTAAACATGTGGGTTAGGCGACCACTACTCAATGACTACTAAAATGGCATAAAATTTGCTTTAAAATAAGCCCACCCCCACCACCCTCAGACGTCCTGTCGCTGAATGGTGCATAAAAGAAAATAGGTCGGTTTTTTTGCCGCACCCTGTACAATGATAAAAATAATTTCTGAATTGCATCAATTATTAAGGCACCTTTAAAAGTTTTGTTGTTAAAAATTAGAAGAATACCAACCAAGGTCTGTTTTGCTTTGATTGTGCATAACTGGAAACACTGTTCAACGACAGACAAAATAACTGCTGAGGTTGTTTGTTGTTTTGATAAATTGTTGGATTTATAAGTTTATTTAAAAATTTAGACACAACTCAAGTCATAAAACAATTTAAAAAGTAATTTTTTTCTGAATTCAATAAATCAAACCAAAAACGGCAATCCTTATGTTAAAAAAAGTTTAGATATTTTAACATTGAATTAACATTTTGTAGGTAGGTCCACTGACGTTCTAATTACTTTCAAAATCTCAAATGTAATTCATTGTCCTATCTACACAGTTGGCCTTGCTCAGTTCTGTTCTCCTAATACCAAGCGAGCGTGAAATGCGACCGCGAGTTGAATCCTCAATGTTTGAAGAAAAAACAGCAAGGAGAATGCAGGTACAATAGGGATTTGTTGTTGACAAGCTATAAACAACTATAACGTACGAGAATCGTGAGAACCTATGAATGAAATTCCCGAAATAATTTTAAGAACATGGAAATTGAAAGCCCTGATTATGTTATTGCATTTGTTTACATATTTCAGTAATTTACTCACTCGATACTACCACTTTGAAATCAATACATACAGCATTACAGTATCCATTGGATTTAAAGTTGAACAGACTATGAAAGAAAAAAGGACCGAGATCTCAGCTTTTCCATATCAAACGAATGATTGTGGATTAGGAGAGCAGATGTTCTAGAAACTTTAAATCAATGGCGGTGATTTCGCCATCAGAAATGACGAGTGTGTGAAGACTACGTCGGTCGCTGGTTATCAGGGCAGCAGAATGGGGTAGAGTGAACAATAACGCTACGCTCATCTGCGCAATCTTCCATTGCTTCATCGGGGTTTCCCAAACCCACTCATCCACTCGTGAATACCGTAATTTGATTGAAAATTTAAATTCAATAATAATTTCCCCTCCAAATGAATTAAGGATGAGATTAGAATGGGTGTGAACGATTTAGTTCTAACTAAAAATATTGTCTTCAAGTTTTCAACTGCTGTTAGTATCATCAGCAACAGGTATAGCCTTCACAATTATGATGTGACAAATAAATAATATATTGGTGTGTTTATGTTTCATTTATTTGTTTTGTCAATTTACAGGCACAAAACTAATAGTTTTGAAAAACTGTGAAGTGATAAGGTTAATCGTCTGGAATAGGTTATATTAACATTTATATATTTAAAGAAAGATATACATATACATATTGAATGCTATTTACTGATAGTAACAAAAAGTATAGACCTAGTAAATTCATTGGACTACTAAACTACAGTACTAAAATGGAAATCATGATAAACAATAATATTACATTACCAAAATCTGGCCGTTTCCAGGAAAGCTTATCACCGAAGGATCGTTCCTTTTGAGCTCCTTGTCGTTCAAAGGACGGACCCTGAAATAAAAATAATTTTTCTATTTGTACAAAATTAGAATACACTAATAGGTCCAACATCCCTAAGAATTTATTTTTTAAATATATATGTTTGAAGTAAAACAATCATCAAACTTACTTAGCCTAATATATTGTATTCGAAGCAATTTAATTTGACGAAACTATCAATAAAACCTGACTAAGGTGGAAACCACTTACAACTTAAGTTACAGCTCTTCTGTTCAAATTTAACACCAACATAAAGTAAGATAATGAAAAAACACATTAAGCACAACATATTGCTTCTTTAAACAAATTGACGCAACGACTGCGGTGATGTGAGTCACTTACCTGATGACGACGTTGATGTTGTCCTCTGGGGTGAAGGGGTCTAGGCTGGTCTGGGAACCGTTCAGGCTCTGCTCGTAGATAGAGCTGAAAACAATAATGAAAATGTCTGAAAAATAATATTGTGTTTAATTAGTATAAAATTTATTTAATTTGATTATTCACAGGATTTATGACATCTTTGTTAGACAAGCCAACAGGTAATAGACATCAAAAGGCAAAAAATGATCCACCTTTGTATCGACATAAAACACTGACACGTTTCACTGAACACAAATCCTATGGAAGAAAACGAAAACTAACAAGTCAACGTTTGCCGTGTTGACTGGGACTTCACCTCTTGGTCGGGACTTTACTGCTTCTACACTAGACGCTTTGCATCTGTTTGATTAACAAAATAAAATGAATAAACTAAGGTGGGAGAGTATAAATTTGCATTTTCACCTACATATCTTATATGAAGTTTTCAAGCACTTCTTACAAGTCTGAAAATTCTTTAAGTAGGCCTGTAGGCCTATATTCTCCTACATTCGGACTTCGCAGGGTTGAAAGATCCTGGCTGGCTATTTTTATTCAATGCGCTTATTAATAATTATTGATCCTGAAAAATTAATCAGTCACTTTTCGTCAGTAATAAAGCTACACCTCATCTGAACCATCATCCACGTTTAATCTTCAGTCGCGTTTACCTTATGCACCATATTGTGTCGGTTTTTCAAGTAAGTATCAAAGTATCGAACAACCCTAATTTCTAAACGTCATGTATACAGTAATCATTCAGCCCAATTGAGGAAATAAAAATCAGAACCGGGAACAAGTTTAGGATAAAAATTAATTTCAAGATAGATAAAGATTAAATGCGTCAGTTGTCTTTGTTTGATATTAATTTGGTAAAAAAAATAAGATTCCTTTTCAATTAGGCCTATAGATCATTGGTTATTTGACATGTTTCCTGTTTCTCACCTTCCACCCAGTAACTACAAAGACGCTTTACAATAGTCGATGTGCGATAAGCGGGTCAGGGTCACTGCGTTATCTGTGCCGAACGCCAAGGTGGAAACCTGACCTTGAACTTGGCGATGGTTATCAGCAGGGTGGTGGAAGGGGGGGGGGGGGTTAAAGGGGGAGGGGGTGGGCGGACGAATAGACAATAACGTGTTAAGCCGGGTTGATGAACTTAACTATTCTCAAACTTTTGTTAGTTTTATCAATTAATCCTTTTTGTCACGTTTGAAAATTAATTAATATTGAACAACAAAAATTTTTTTTATTTACAATTTTTTTAAATGAATATTTAATAAGCAAATAGATTTAAGACAGGCTAATGCCAGGTAGTAATTATACCAAAACTAATATTTCTGTATAATTAATTTATTTACTAATTTCAGTGTTAATTTCAATACATTATATTTTGGAGAAGGACAAGATATCCATGGATTGTTTATTTTCACACCATGCGGATTATCCTGCAATATGGTAAAACAGATACAGATACAGTATCGTAAAAAATTATGTTCAAACGTAAATACGTATACTGTTTTGATTTTAACATATCTTATTCTGCCATTATTTTCGTTCGCTAATTTAGTTTGCTGTGATAAGGAATTTTACAATTTTCGATATTTTGGGGTGGGATACTCTTTATCCCCCCTTTTTTTTCAAAATTACGCAGACCAATGAAAATATAAAGTACATTTTTCTTCATTGATAGGCCCTATGTTCACAAACACAAATGAATGAAATAGTAGCAAAACAGGTGTTTATTGCAGTTTTTATAAGGAAAAATTTATCTCTCAAAAATTTAAATTCATGTGTATAATAGGCTACTAAAATAAAATTAAAAATAATATATTGTAACCATAGTTTTTACAATTTGACAAATATTGATGTGTAGGGGAAAGTCGGGTAATATCGGACGGCGGGTAGTATCGGACAAACGCTGTTTCCAGCTTTTGCCGCTAGAGACAGCACTGACTAGGACATCAGCAGAAGCACCAAGGAGAAAGACTATGTGAGTGCCATTATGCGTTTCGTGCCTCAATAATCGTCTGTGTTGTTACATTTCTTTTTGTTTTTGTGACAATTTCTGTGCACGTACGTATGTTTGAGACATCAGCGTGCTAAACTGAGTCAATACTTTTATGATTCAACACCACTATTTGATAGTAAGGAGGCTTTACTATCAAATAGTGAGAAATTTGATAGTAGGAGACTTTTTGTAGGTGAGTGGTTATTAGCGAATTTCCCATAGGGAATAAGCTATTACCGTAGGTCTCATGGAAAGACCTAAGCCCATGACCATGTTACTTTTTCGTTTTGAGGTGCCCAGAGACCAAAAATAATAGTCATTAAAAATTTTATATATATATATATATGTATATATATATATATGTATATATATATATATATGTATGTGTCCCTAGACACGATAACTCTCGTAAAAATGGTCCGATCGACACCAAATTTGGTAGAGATGTGTAATCCTACGTTTATTTGGATGAGTTCGAAAACCAGACATATCGACCTACCGGAAGGGGTAGTTTTGGGGGGTTTTGTACCCCAAAAATGGGTTTTTTGCATTTTTCATATGTAAATTTAAAAAATTTTTAATTTTTATTTTGACCATTGGATTTAGCTCAAAAAAACACACAATTTAGTATTTTGAAGCTTTGCTCTATCTCCATTGGTTACCGAGATATTACAAAGTCTAAAGACAGTACATTGTCTTTTGGGGCTCCAATGTTAATCTTATGGAGAATAAGGATGTGTTAATATTTCACTTATTAACCAATATTTTTGGATGAAACTTAGTATTTAGCTTCATTTGGTTGAAATTCATCCATTTAAGGTAAAAATCTTGGTTTTTTTTTACTTATCATGGCAGCAAACCTGCATACTCTTTTCCCATGTTAATCATATGGAGAATAGGCAAACTCTTTTATTTATGGACAGATATTGATGAAACTTACTATATGGCTTTATATGGTTGAAATAAATTTTTTCTATGCTAAAAACCTACTTTTAGTGTCCCCCATGGCAGCATACCTGCATACTCTTTCCCTATATCTTAAGGAGAATAGACATTTATTTCCCTATTTATTTTGCACGTGATGAAATTTTGTTTACAAGTTTAGCTGGTCAAAATTAATATTACTAATTTGGAAATTCGCTGAGTACGCAGGTCTGCTGCGACGGGGGGTATTTTAGTTAGGTTATTATGGAAGTGGTAGTAAAAATGGCGGACCATGTCAGTCGGGTAGTATCGGACAAGCTCGCGTCGGGTAGTATCGGATAGAATGGATAGGTTGTAAATTGTTGAAATAATTGTAAAAAAACTTAACGTAAGCAATAATTAACTCCCATTATTTATTTTTAGGTTTTCGAACATCATTAGAGAGAAAATTAACAAAATAAAAAGCGCAAAGATAGACTTTAAAACATAAATTAGGTAATGAACCAAGGCCTTCAAAGGAGGAAAATAAGAAAGTTTTGAAAAAGGCAAAAGACATAAATGTAAAAAAAAAAAAAAATGCCAAAAGGCAATTACAGTTTGAAGAAAGAAGTAGGTCTGAAACACATTGCATTATTTGTGATGAGACATTTCAAAAAAACTGGATACAATGTTCACATTGCAAGGGTTGGCCTCCCGAAAACTGTGCTCAGCTTGAGGACAGCCATCTCTATTATAAGTGTATGATATTTGTGTTGGGCACGAAGAAAAGAAGAAAAGACTTTAAATGGAAACACCAACAATGTTTTTAGCCAAAGTGATCTTTATTTCGTGACTTTGAAACTCAATTTCCTTTATTTAGACTTAAGTTTATCAGCTAAAAAAACTGGTAGTGAAAACCAATTTTTTATACATATAGTTAAGTTTTTTACAGTGTTTAAACAATTTGTAACGATAAAAGTGTGTTTTCAGACTCCAAGTGGTTTTATTTGAGCTACAAGCAGTTGTAGTTAACCTTGTCCGATACTACCCTCCAAAAATCAAATGGGTTCAAAAGTAGGCCTAAGGGTTAGAAAAAGCGTGGAAAGGTGGTACATGCATTCATATAATAGTTATTATATTAAGTGTGTATATAAATAACATTTCAAACTTTGATATTTTACATAGTAAATTATCATTTCTTTTATCACTAATTAGAAAATAAAAAAAAGCTTAGGTGTCCGATACTACCCGACCTTCCCCTATTGCTACCAGGTTCTCACTCGATTATTTTATCTAATAACATGTATTTGTGTCCACTTGAATTATTATTGCCATCAATGCCAATGTTGTATTTTCGTCATTATACTAATGTATGTAAATTTCCCAACAAGTGTGTAGTATACAACAATACCACGGCCACCGCTGGTCCAATGACATTTCATGTTTGAAGCCCATTATCGGCTAATGTCGGTTTGGGGAGTGGTGTAATTTGACGGATAATTCGCCCGTATGTGGTAACATCAGCGATATCACTTAGTTGCTTAATGCTCGTGCAGCTCATACTCATATCAATGAGGCTCTGGGGTTTTTAAGTTATCAACAGTTTAATGATCTTTCCAGGTTTAAGGATAAAAAATAATTATTTTTATACTGATTCTCCAGTTGGAGCATTAGACAATAAGATTTTAAAATACCCCCGTCGCAGCAGACCTGCGTACTCAGCGAATTTCCAATGGAATCTTGGTACGTATAGTTTCTATTTCCCCATAAAATCCATGGGGATGAGAGTATGTAGGTTTGCCGCCATATGGGTTTTTTTTGGTAAATATAAGTTAAACCCTACCTATGGAATGTAAATACCAAATTTTATCCGGTTATGGTGTTCTTTTTATTTTCCCCATAAACCCCATAGGGGTAAGTACGTAGGTTTGCCGCCATATGGGTTTTCTAAGCAAATATAAGTTAAACGCTTCTGAATGAATGTACTTACCAAATTTTATCAAGATATGTCAATAAATAAGCAAGATAGAAGGTTTTGTTAATTTCCCATAAGAATAACATGGAAAACACAGTTTTTGGATTTTCTCAATAACCATTTAAGCTAGGTAAAAAATTCAAAATACTAGATTGTTTGTTTTTTTAAGCTCTTTTAAATGGTTTAAGTTAAAATTGTTGAATTTTATAAATAAAAGTAAAAAAGCCAAAAACCCATTTTTTACCCTTTTGAAACCCCATAAAACCCCGTTCCCATGGTCCGATCATTCTGGTTCGCGAACTCAACCTAGCAGACGCTGGCTTACACCCCTGCACCAAATTTCATCAAAATCGGAGGTTCCGTTCAAAAGTTATCGTGTTCACGGACACATACATATCTGTATATATATATATATATATATATATATATATATATATATATATATATATATATATATATATATACATATACATATATAATCAATTTGAACGAACGGTGTTTTTGGCTTCTAGGGACCTCAAAACGAAAAAGTATCGTGGTCCGGGCTTAGGTCTTACCGTGACTACTACCGTAATAGCGTATTCCCTATAGGGAAATTCGCTAAAAATTGGAGATTTAAATTTTTTAAACAATATTTGTGATTTTAATTAACAACTTATATAACGAAAATAATAGATAGTAGTCTGCTATGCAAGAAATTTTTCTGTTGCCGATGTAAAATTAGAACAACTTTAATCAACATGACAGGGAATCATGGTGGAGTGGACATATTGTTTCACATTGTTTAGTAGACCTACTATAACCGCAATTAGCTGGAAAGTGAAAAATATGTTTAGCTTAGACCTATCTATTTTTTTTTTTTTTTTTTTTTTTTTTTTTTTTTTTTTTTTTTTTTGCTGCTTAAAGTCAGAGTTGCAATATTTTTTTATTAAAAACATTGCTAAGAAAATTGTAATACTTATACAATTTATTGTCAAGGCAAAACACTATTATTATTATTAAAGGTTTCTTAAATTCCTTCAAGAAATGGGATCTAAATACTTGGCCAACTCCTATAGTAAGGTGAAAATTTATCTACATCCTTGAGACTTTGTAAACCATAAACGAGTTTGGCGAAACCAAAATAGGGGGAATGGGAACGGAGCCGATTTCGAGCTGTAGGCGATTAATTAATTATACAATGGGTGTTTAGCTAACACATTATTGAGAGATGAGGCAAAAGCGGAATCGGCCTTGGCACGGAAATAAATATTTAATTTGGTACTTTCCCTGCCGAGGACTATGGAGGAAATAAGTAAATAAAATATTACACTACAAATAAATGCTCTATTTCTTATACCGCTTCCCCAGTGAAGTAGCCTAT
>CM061534.1:3352924-3389551 GCA_030545055.2 Neoaliturus tenellus | reverse complement strand
AACGAAAACTTAAATTTTACCTATAGTCACTCCTGACAGAAATATTCTATCAGTCAACTCGCAAATTTTAGTAAAAAATGTTAAAGTTTTTTCAAATTTTAAGATAAGCTTAAACACTCTAAAATACGCTGAAACATGTAAATCCGAAGTCCCAGACTGAAATATTGAATAATAAAAAAGTTTGGTATGGTATGGACAATCGGGACTCTAAAAAATTTACCAACACCCAGCGTAAAAATGACTATCTTTTAAGAAATCAATTTTACAATTAATAGCTAGATCGCTTTAATACACTCTGAAACGTGAAAAGCCAAGACCTTAGGTTGAAATAACGAAAACTTAAATTTTACCTATAGTCACTCCTGACATAGAAATATTCTATCAGTCAACTCGCAAATTTTAGTAAAAAATGTTAAAGTTTTTCAAATTTTAAGATAAGCTTAAACACTCTAAAATACGCTGAAACATGTAAATCCGAAATCCCAGACTGATATATTGAATAATAAAAAAGTTTGGTTTTGTATGGGCAATCGGGACTCTAACAAATTTACCAACACCCAGCGTAAAAATGACTATCTTTTAAGAAATCAATTTTTCAATTAATAGCTAGATCGCTTTAATACACTCTGAAACGCGAAAAGCCAAGACCTTAGGTTGAAATAACGAAAACTTAAATTTTACCTATAGTCACTCCTGACAGAAATATTCTATCAGTTAACTCGCAAATTTTAGTAAAAAATGTTAAAGTTTTTCAAATTTTTAAGATAAGCTTAAACACTCTAAAATACGCTGAAACATGTAAATCCGAAATCCCAGACTGATATATTGAATAATAAAAAAGTTTGGTTTTGTATGGGCAATCGGGACTAACAAATTTACCAACACACAGCGTAAAAATGACTATCTTTTAAGAAATCAATTTTTCAATTAATAGCTAGATCGCTTTAATACACTCTGAAACGCGAAAAGCCAAGACCTTAGGTTGAAATAACGAAAACTTAAATTTTACTTATATCCACTCCTGACATAGAAATATTCTATCAGTCAACTCGCAAATTTTAGTATAAAATGTTAAAAGTTTTTCAAATTTTTAAGATAAGCTTAAACACTCTAAAATACGCTGAAACATGTAAATCCGAAATCCCAGACTGAAATATTGAATAATAAAAAGTTTGGTTTTGTATGGGCAATCGGGACTCTAACAAATTTACCAACACCCAGCGTAAAAATGACTATCTTTTAAAAAATCAATTTTACAATTAATAGCTAGATCGCTTTAATACACTCTGAAACGCGAAAAGCCAAGACCTTAGGTTGAAATAACGAAACTTAAATTTTACCTATATCCACTCCTGACATAGAAATATTCTATCAGTCAACTCGCAAATTTTAGTATAAAATGTTAAAAGTTTTTCAAATTTTTAAGATAAGCTTAAACACTCTAAAATACGCTGAAACATATAAATCCGAAATCCCAGACTTATATATTGAATAATAAAAAAGTTTGGTTTTGTATGGGCAATCTGGACTCTAACAAATTTACCAACACCCAGCGTAAAAATGACTATCTTTTAAGAAATCAATTTTTCAATTAATAGCTAGATCGCTTTAATACACTCTGAAACGCGAAAAGCCAAGACCTTAGGTTGAAATAACGAAAACTTAAATTTTACTTATATCCACTCCTGACATAGAAATATTCTATCAGTCAACTCGCAAATTTTAGTATAAAATGTTAAAAGTTTTTCAAATTTTTAAGATAAGCTTAAACACTCTAAAATACGCTGAAACATGTAAATCCGAAATCCCAGACTGAAATATTGAATAATAAAAAAGTTTGGTTTTGTATGGGCAATCGGGACTCTAACAAATTTATCAACACCCAGCGTAAAAATGACTATCTTTAAGAAATCAATTTTACAATTAATAGCTAGATCGCTTTAATACACTCTGAAACGCGAAAAGCCAAGACCTTAGGTTGAAATAACGAAAACTTAAATTTTACTTATATCCACTCCTGACATAGAAATATTCTATCAGTCAACTCGCAAATTTTAGTATAAAATGTTAAAAGTTTTTCAAATTTTTAAGATAAGCTTAAACACTCTAAAATACGCTGAAACATGTAAATCCGAAATCCCAGACTGAAATATTGAATAATAAAAAAGTTTGGTTTTGTATGGGCAATCAGGACTCTTAACAAATTTACCAACACCCAGCGTAAAAATGACTATCTTTTAAAAAATCAATTTTACAATTAATAGCTAGATCGCTTTAATACACTTTGAAACGCGAAAAGCCAAGACCTTAGGTTGAAATAACGAAAACTTAAATTTTACCTATATCCACTCCTGACATAGAAATATTCTATCAGTCAACTCGCAAATATTAGTATAAAATGTTAAAAGTTTTTCAAATTTTTAAGATAAGCTTAAACACTCTAAAATACGCTGAAACATATAAATCCGAAATCCCAGACTTATATATTGAATAATAAAAAAGTTTGGTTTTGTATGGGCAATCTGGACTCTTAACAAATTTACCAACACCCAGCGTAAAAATGACTATCTTTTAAGAAATCAATTTTTCAATTAATAGCTAGATCGCTTTAATACACTCTGAAACGCGAAAAGCCAAGACCTTAGGTTGAAATAACGAAAACTTAAATTTTACCTATAGTCACTCCTGACAGAAATATTCTATAAGTCAACTCGCAAATTTTAGTAAAAAATGTTAAAAGTTTTTCAAATTTTTAAGATAAGCTTAAACACTCTAAAATACGCTGAAACATGTAAATCCGAAGCCCCAGACTGAAATATTGAATAATAAAAAAGTTTGGTTTTGTATGGACAATCGGGACTCTAACAAATTTATCAACACCCAGCGTAAAAATGACTATCTTTTAAGAAATCAATTTTACAATTAATAGCTAGATCGCTTTAATACACTCTGAAACGCGAAAAGCCAAGACCTTAGGTTGAAATAACGAAAACTTAAATTTTACCTATAGTCACTCCTGACAGAAATATTCTATAAGTCAACTCGCAAATTTTAGTAAAAAATGTTAAAAGTTTTTAAAATTTTTAAGATAAGCTTAAACACTCTAAAATACGCTGAAACATGTAAATCCGAAGCCCCAGACTGAAATATTGAATAATAAAAAAGTTTGGTTTTGTATGGACAATCGGGACTCTAACAAATTTATCAACACCCAGCGTAAAAATGACTATCTTTTAAGAAATCTATTTTACAATTAATAGCTAGATCGCTTTAATACACTCTGAAACGCGAAAAGCCAAGACCTTAGGTTGAAATAACGAAAACTTAAATTTTACTTATATCCACTCCTGACATAGAAATATTCTATCAGTCAACTCGCAAATTTTAGTATAAAATGTTAAAAGTTTTTCAAATTTTTAAGATAAGCTTAAACACTCTAAAATACGCTGAAACATGTAAATCCGAAATCCCAGACTGAAATATTGAATAATAAAAAAGTTTGGTTTTGTATGGGCAATCGGGACTCTAACAAATTTACCAACACCCAGCGTAAAAATGACTATCTTTTAAGAAATCAATTTTAAAATTAATAGCTAGAACGCTTTAATACACTCTGAAACGCGAAAAGCCAAGACCTTAGGTTGAAATAACGAAAACTTAAATTTTACCTATAGTCACTCCTGACAGAAATATTCTATCAGTCAACTCGCAAATTTTAGTAAAAAATGTTAAAAGTTTTTTCAAATTTTTAAGATAAGCTTAAACACTCTAAAATACGCTGAAACATGTAAATCCGAAGTCCCAGACTGAAATATTGAATAATAAAAAAGTTTGGTATGGTATGGACAATCGGGACTCTAACAAATTTACCAACACCCAGCGTAAAAATGACTATCTTTTAAGAAATCAATTTTACAATTAATAGCTAGATCGCTTTAATACACTCTGAAACGCGAAAAGCCAAGACCTTAGGTTGAAATAACGAAAACTTAAATTTTACTTATATCCACTCCTGACATAGAAATATTCTATCAGTCAACTCGCAAATTTTAGTATAAAATGTTAAAAGTTTTTCAAATTTTTAAGATAAGCTTAAACACTCTAAAATACGCTGAAACATGTAAATCCGAAATCCCAGACTGAAATATTGAATAATAAAAAAGTTTGGTTTTGTATGGGCAATCGGGACTCTAACAAATTTACCAACACCCAGCGTAAAAATGACTATCTTTTAAAAAATCAATTTTACAATTAATAGCTAGATCGCTTTAATACACTCTGAAACGCGAAAAGCCAAGACCTTAGGTTGAAATAACAAAAACTTAAATTTTACCTATATCCACTCCTGACATAGAAATATTCTATCAGTCAACTCGCAAATGTTAGTATAAAAATGTTAAAGTTTTTCAAATTTTTAAGATAAGCTTAAACACTCTAAAATACGCTGAAACATATAAATCCGAAATCCCAGACTGAAATATTGAATAATAAAAAAGTTTGGTTTTGTATGGGTAATCGGGACTCTAACAAATTTACCAACACCCAGCGTAAAAATGACTATCTTTTAAGAAATCAATTTTACAATTAATAGCTAAATCGCTTTAATACACTCTGAAACGCGAAAAGCCAAGACCTTAGGTTGAAATAATGAAAAACTAAATTTTACATATAGTCACAATTGTTAAAGTCCCCAAGGTCATCGCAATTCCCCCCACCACTTTCCTTATACCTAGGGCACCCGGAGCCGTACGATCAGTCGCTCTGCGACTGTCGTGGGGTGCACACTGGTGTCGGCACTCTGCTCTACGGTGTTAAGTTAAAGTTTAGGATTTATCATGTACAACAATAAAAACTTAGCAAATTATAACATTTTAGCCAGTTCAATTTACCACACTTACACTTATTTGGCAAAAACATAAAACTGTTGTACCATGAGTAAATTTTTCTAAGTGTTGGTTCAAACCTGGGGGTACTTCTGTTGAGATGAAAACTTTAACTCTAATCGTACGAAGAGTAAATATTTCTAAGTGTTTGCTCAAACCTTTAGGTAGCTCAACGCGCGGGGACGGGCTGCGAGCCGGCTGTGGCCGGGCCGCCTTATATCCCCACCGGGGTGGTCACGCCCAGGATATCAGGGGTGTGGGAGGGGGTGGGGGTCGGGGTGGGGGTGGGGGGGGGGTCACTTCTCGTCCGGAGCAAAAAACTTTTTGGTCAAGGTCAAAAATTTTTCGAAAAAAAAAGTTCGGGGGGGGGGAGGGGGGGGAGGGGGGGGGAGGGGGGGGGTCACTTCTCGTCCGGAACAAAAAACTTGTTGGTCAAGGTCAAAAATTTTTTCAAAAAAAATTTCGGGGGGGGGGTCACTTCTCGTCCGGAGCAAAAAACTTTTTGGTCAAGGTCAAAAATTTTTTTCGAAAAAAAAAAAGTTCGGGGGGGGGGGGGGGGCTCGCCAAACTTTTCGCCGGGGGGGGGGGGGGGTGGGGGGGGGTTCAAGTGGGTCAAGGTCACCCACAACACTTCTACTCTAAGTGTTGGCTATACCCCCACCACAACTGAGTCCCTAGGCTGCACAACACCCGCTCGGCCAGTATGTCTCCGGCTTCCATGCGGTGCGTCTCGCTGTTCTCCAACTCTCTATATGTAAGTATTTTTACAAGTTTTGAATCTAGGTCACTTCAATTTAACTCTGGGACAATATCGACTTGTGGTATTTCAGTGTTTTCACTCAAGGTCACCACACTTTAACTCTGCTGTTCTCCAACTCTCTATATGTAAGTATTTTTAAAAAGTTTTGAATCTAGGTCACTTCACTTTAACTCTGGGACAATATCGACTTGTGGTATTTCAGTGTTTTCACTCAAGGTTATCACACTTTAACTCTGAGACTGCATCAACTTGTATTATTTATGTGTTTTGACTCAAGGTTACCACACTTTAACTTTGGGGTGGTATCAACTTGTAGTATTTCTATGTTTTGACTCAAGGTCATCACACTTTAAATCTGGGGCAATATCGACTTGTAGTACTTCAGTATTTTAACTCAAGGTCACCAAACTTTAACTCTGAGACTGCAGCAACTTGTATTATTTCTGTGTTTTGACTCAAGGTCATCACACTTTAACTCTGGGATGATTTTGACTTAAAGTATTTCAGTGTTTTGACTCAAGGTCGTCACACTTTAACTCTGGGACGATATCGAATTGTCTTACAAAGAAAACTTTAACTTTTATGCTCAAGGTCGCCACACTTTAACTCTGGGGACAACATCGAATTGTCGTACAAGACAACTTTAACTCTGAAGAGTAGAGTAGTCTCTCTACTCTTTGACTTTTTTTAAAACTCAGTTTGTATGACCTTGAGATTTCCCCCACCACTTCCCATATGCCTAGAGTACACAAGGTCTGAGAGTCAGTCGCTCGCCGACTGTCATAGGGTGCACATCTGTATCATGCACTCCACTGTGCGGTTTTGAATTAAAGTTTTCATTTTAACCAGTTCAAGGTCAGCACACTTAAACTATGGAAACACATCAAATTGTTGTACAAAGAGTAATTTTTCTAAGTGTTGGCTCAAACCTGGAGGTACTTTGGATAAATCTTTGAAACACAGTCTCAAGGTCATCACACTTTAACTCCAACTAATAAACATGTACAATTAAGGTAGCACCAAAACGGTGCTCCCTTGCTTGAGATTTAAAAGTTTCCCAAGGTCATCGCAGTTCCCCCCCACCACTTCCAATATACCTAGAGTGTGCGGGGCCTGACAGTCAGTCACTCGGTGTCTGTCGTAGGGTGCACATCGCGGTTGCTACTCCGATTCCTGACAATTTCGGATAGTTCAAGGTCACCACACTTAAACTCTGGCAAATACACATTAACAGTTGTACTAAGAGTAAATTTTTTTAAGTGTTGACTCAAATCTGAAGATTCTTTAGATACATCTTTAAAAACAATCCTAAGTCCCAAATTTACAGTCAACCTCAAGGTCATCACACTTTAACATGTAAATTTAAGGTAGCACCGAAACAGTGCTACCTGACTTGGCATTTTTAAGTTTCCCAAGATCATCGCAATTCCCCCACCACTTCCCATATACCTAGAGTGCGCGGAGCCGAACAGCCAGTCGGTCGGTGTCTGTCTTAGGGTGCGCATCGCGGTTGCAGTAATGGTCGAATGGGGGCTTCTGGGTCAGTTCAAGGTCACCCGAGCGGTGTCACATGACGGTTTAGGCAGAGTCACGTTGCAAACTTCAAGTTTCCTCAGCACTTTTGCTGTTTCTCATCGCAAATTCGCTCCAAGTTGTCAAGGTCATGGTAACTGTGACTGAAACTCGGAGCGTAGTGCGAGAAACAGCAAAAGTGCCAAAAAAATTTAGGTTTCAGCGTGACCTTGACCTTTGTGACATCGATGACGTCATCTTGGTGACGTAAGGGGTGATGACGTCATCAGAACGTCATTTCTGTGACGTCATGGGTGTGACGTCAAGGAAGTGACGTCATTGGTGATGACGTCATCGATGATGCAATCGATGACGTCATCGATGGGGTCATTGACCTCGATGACGTCATCGATGACGTCATCGCTCGGGTGACCTTGAACTGGCCCAAAAGCCCCCATTCCCCCACTACTTACCAAATTGTTTGTTTTTTCGAGATGAATCTAATGGTGTACACTAAAAGGTAATCAAATAAAAATATCTACGTGAAAAGTGGAAAAAACCCACTTTTGAGGGGTAAAATCCCCCACTTTCCCTACTGAAGTTGGGCCGATCTTACTGGTTAACGAACTCACCCAAGAGAATCTAACTTTACATGCCTGTACCAAATTTCATGATGATCAGACAATTTTTGCACTAGTTATCGTGTTCACAAGCACTCAAAATTGAAAATTCTATTTCCCATATAAGCCCATGTTAAATTTTTTAGTAAATCGTTATTTGAGCAGTTTTAAATGTGTTACCGACAAATAAATCACTACGTATCCAGAAAGTACACATAAAAAGCCACAAGATAATATATATAATTATGTAATCGCAGAGGTGTCCCTACATCGATACAAACGGCAGCTCCCATGAAAACGACGGTAATAGCTTATTTCTAAAGGAAATTCGCTAATATCTCGGTAACCAGTGGACGTAGAGCAATAATTAAACATACCAAATTGTTTGTTTTTTCGAGATAAATCTAATGGTGTACACTAAAAGGTAATCAAATAAAAATATCTATGTGAAAAGTGGAAAAAACCCACTTTTGAGGGGTAAAATCCCCCACTTTCCCTACTGAAGTTGGGCCGATCTTACTGGTTAACGAAACTCATCCAAGAGAATCTAACTTTACATGCCTGTACCAAATTTCATGATGATCAGACAATTTTTGCACTAGTTATCGTGTTCACAAGCACTCAAAATTGAAAATTCTATTTCCATATAAGCCCGTGTTAAATTTTTTAGTAAATCGTTATTTGAGCAGTTTTAAATGTGTTACCGACAAATAATCACTACGTATCCAGAAAGTACACATAAAAAGCCACAAGATAATATATATAATTATGTAATCGCAGAGGTGTCCCTACATCGATACAAACGGCAGCTCCCATGAAAACGACGGTAATAGCTTATTTCTAAAGGAAATTCGCTAATATCTCGGTAACCAGTGGACGTAGAGCAATAATTAAACATACCAAATTGTTTGTTTTTTCGAGATGAATCTAATAGTGTACACTAAAAGGTAATCAAATAAAAATATCTATGTGAAAAGTGGAAAAAAACCACTTTTGAGGGGTAAAATCCCCCACTTTTCCTACTGAAGTTGGCCGATCTTACTGGTTAACGAACTCATCCAAGAGAATCTAACTTTACATGCCTGTACCAAATTTCATGATGATCAGGACAATTTTTGCACTAGTTATCGTGTTCACAAGCACTCAAAATTGAAAATTCTATTTCCCATATAAGCCCATGTTAAATTTTTAGTAAATCGTTATTTGAGCAGTTTTAAATGTGTTACCGACAAATAATCACTACGTATCCAGAAAGTACACATAAAAAGCCACAAGATAATCTATATATTAATACGCAAGCATGTTTCATTTCCTCCTTTTTTCTCAGCTCGTGTACATCGTAGGAGAAATCCGAGCATACCGTTAGAAAGGTATAGTCCTGTAAATGAGCAGAATCACAATCTAATTCACATCGGACTCCAGGGCTACGCCCCACAGGCGTTCAAAGTTCCAATGTTAATCTTATGGAGAAAGGAGAATTGAATAAATCATTAGACAGCTGTTGTGAAAAGAACAGATGTTTTAGTTCTAAAATGTTTTTTAGCTTCTTGGGTCCAGATCAACTGAAATTTTGATCGAATTTCGATCAGGAGGCGATCTCTAGTATATATAATTATGTAATCGCAGAGGTGTCCCTACATCGATATAAACGGCAGCTCCCATGAAAACGACGGTAATAGCTTATTTCTAAAGGAAATTCGCTAAAAAGGGAGCCCTGTGGTCAAGAAGTAGGTCAGCTCGGGAAATTCGGCGGAAGACGGTCTTCTTTAAGCTCGGGGACGACGCGACTTACGCGAGTGAAGTGAAGTGTTGTGTTTTCATGGCTGTGGCCTTAAGCCTCTTTTTTATTGTGTCATGTGAATAAGGGGTGATCCAGCGTCATTAGAGTAAGATATTCTTTCTAATTTTTGTAATGATAGGGCCTGTCTGGCGGTGTTAAATTCCTCAATCTTTATTTCAAAATTTAATTATTTATTATGCACCATCCCTTAAGGATGGTTGTACTAAACCCTTCACAATTACATCTAACTAACGATGTTGAAATTTTGCAAACAACCTCTCTCCAACTGCTATTCATTTTTAATACTAAATCAAGAATCCAAATTTTGTTAAACTTATAATTTGATTGTCTGAAATGCAATTTAATTGAGACCCTCGTGCTGGTGTAAATATTAGTTTTGGTAATGTAAATATAAATTAATATAATTGTTATTGCTGCAATTTATACTTGATTGTTAGAGATTGTTATTGAACTCACTTAAATACATTTTGGTTAAAGTTTATTTAGGCTTTGATTCCAGTACCCTCTCATTTAGCGAGTTTACAGAAACATTCCCTTCTTAGGAACGCCCCTAAGCTTATATGGTGGAGGCGCCGGGTATTGCTTCAACATGTGCGAAATATCTTCTAAATGGAAATAACTTATCAGAACTTAAACTACACTGTCAATTTCACTGCATCAAAGCACCAAAACATCCTATTGTGACACAACTTCAAGTAAACAAATTTCTTATTACAAATTTTGGGAAATTCTGCAATTAAACTGAGACAATAACATGCTTCAGGACAGCATCCCGGAAGTCAATCTTGAAACTCTAGAAATAGAATTACCATGTAATTGCAAACTCATGGATGCTTAAAAAACTATTATCAATACAATAGTCCCATGTGACTCTAGAGACTTCTCTTCACCTTCCATATACCACCTAGTTCCGCTACCTTGGACGAACTTAGATCATTTGAAATTGGACCCCTTCAATGAAGACAAGACTGAATTCTATAACATCACAAATTACTTACTTCCACAATGGAATCTTACTGTACCCACCTTCATCTCTACAACACTAGACGAAGTAAAATTATTCAAACACATTCATCAAGAAACAACCTGGACTGATATAGTGGACGACAAAAGAATTATGCTGTATTTTCTTCTTTTATGGTGTAGCATGCTGACAATATTATTGGCAATAGCAATCTACAAAATTCACATCTTAAACATCAAGCTAAATTCTAAACCACCCTCATTACCACCAAGAAACTTTAACATTTCAGATACTTCTCTCTAAATTTCTTCAACGGCACAAAACCAGTTTGCACCGACTTAAACCGGGGGATGTAACCAAGTCACAAAAAAGTACAACGCAATAAGCCCACACCATATTTCCTGTTTGTTCCACATAGCTAAAACCAGCAACCATAGCAATAACTCAACAATTCAATCTAACTGCGCAATGACAAGTCAGCGGGGTCATCGAAGTTTATTGTCTCCATTGCCGGTCGTGGACACTCTAGAAAGTTCCAGAATATTCCCACCAATCATTATCATCCAAAATTAAATCACGCTCTCCTATTGGCCAATAATAGTGTGGAAGGGGAAAGAAGACAAAAAGGGAGCCCTGTGGACAAGAAGTAGGTCAGCTCGGGAAATTCGGCGGAAGACGGTCTTCTTTAAGCTCGGGGACGACGCGACTTACGCGAGTGAAGTGAAGTGTTGTGTTTTCATGGCCTGTGGCCTTAAGCCTCTTTTTTATTGTGTCATGTGAATAAGGGGTGATCCAGCGTCATTAGAGTAAGATATTCTTTCTAATTTTTGTAATGATAGGGCCTGTCTGGCGGTGTTAAATTCCTCAATCTTTATTTTCAAAATTTAATTATTTATTATGCACCATCCCTTCAGGATGGTTGTACTAAACCCTTCACAATTACATCTAACTAACGATGTTGAAATTTTTGCAAACAACCTCTCTCCAACTGCTATTTATTTTTAATACTAAATCAAGAATCCAAATTTTGTTAAACTTATAATTTGATTGTCTGAAATGCAATTTAATTGAGACCCTCGTGCTGGTGTAAATATTAGTTTTGGTAATGTAAATATAAATTAATATAATTGTTATTGCTGCAATTTATACTTGATTGTTAGAGATTGTTATTGAACTCACTTAAATACATTTTGGTTAAAGTTTATTTAGGCTTTGATTCCAGTACCCTCTCATTTAGCGAGTTTACAGTAGCATTCCCTTCTTAGGAACGCCCCTAAGCTTATAGTAGCCAGGTATTTCGTATTCTTTATACATTGCTGTATCTCACAAATACAATCGTTGAACACGCTACATTTTCTACGACCCACTTAAATTTGGTAAACCGTTATACAAAAACGTAGGCCTAAACATGTCCATCATTTATGGGTTAGGCGGTCGCATCACTTCACCCGATCCCGATCGTTCTCACATTTGATCAAGATCAATAGCTATTTGTGTATTAAGAGCGCAAATAACGTCATTGCCGCTCGAGAATGTAGTTGGCCGCACGAAGCGTCAGCTGAGTGCGGCCAAACATTTCGAGAGCGGCAATGACTATTTGTGCTCGTAATACACACAATATTTTTCCTACCACCATAATTACAACCGATTAAATGTATTTAATAAACGTACACAATTATATCAACTTTAAATTTAACTTCATTAACTTTCATTAACTTAATAACTGCAATAAATCGTAATCACTTGCATAGATGTGTAACCGGAAGTTAGTGTTATCAAAATACTGACCGTGAAATCAGCTGATTCAGAGCAAAGCAACTACAATTAATTTGTAATAATTATGGTGATTGTCATGTGGTTTCTGACCAATAGAAACTAGTCTGTGTTGTGACGTCACCTTCTTTACCGTTCTAACCTATTGTAGATTTAAAATAACCTTGATTTAGCGTGCGCCAATGTTCCATTACCGCTCTAGAGCGGAAAAGGACCGGAAAACGGAAATGAACTGTTTTGCGTAGGATTACAGCTGTCGCAATGTGATTATTTCCATGCAGTGGTAGGAAAAATATTTTGACGTTCAATCGGTGAGGCACACGAATAACCTAAAACACTAGCCGGAATGGAAAAATCAGCAAATCAGCTGATGTGCGTCTTGATAGTTTCTCGTACCGGGGAGCTGAGCTTTCGTTCTTTAAATATGTTGTAAAATATTACAAAATGTTTAAAGTGGCATTGAAGTTAATTATGTGAGGGCGATACGTCAGAGCACACAAGTCTTCCCTTTTCTATAGGTAGTTTTTCTTTACCCTCCTCGAGAATATTGGGGTTGGAGACGTATTTAAAATGTAAACACAACATTTAACTTGCGATGGACGATGGGCGATGGAGCAGTTTTCCTTAAATAAAATAATAAAATTATTAATCTCTATCTATAAAAACGAAAGTATGTATCTTAAAACGAAATCTTTGTGTGTCTTGAATATGTGCAAAAACTACTTGACCGATTGTCTTAAAATTCTGTAGAACTATACTTTATTTATCTAGGAGTAATATTAAGATAGGCCTATTCCTGTTATTCATAAGCTTCTGGGCTTTGCCCTAGTTTCCTTAATTCAATTAAATAATTTAAATAAACAGCTGTTAAAGCTTTATCCTTCACGCTATTGGATTATCCCAGTAAACATTTATACTCAGTCAAACGTGTAAACACTATACAAAACGTAGTATATTAAATTAAAACAAAAGTGATTTAGCATTCCCAGAAGCCAAAACCCCTACAACCTTATATTGGATTGAAAGCTCTTGATGATATTCTCCCAATCTCTATAGAACTCCGCCCCAGACATCTTCAACTACCATGTTATTCTTATTGCCACACGAGCGTTTTTTTCACTTACTACCTTGTCAAATGTCGAGCCGCCATTGGTCTAGATTTGTATCATAAATAAACTCATTATGCAACAGATGTGTATTTGGTTTAGTAATGTAGGCCTACCTCTTAGTCATATAACTGTACATCGTTTTGGTGCCCATTGCACCATCGATACATAAAACAGATTAAAAATACTAGTGTAGTTGGACAATTCTTATAGCAGGGGAGAACGTTTCAACATTGATTTTTTAAAGCTTTCTTTAATTTTATGTTTAGCAATGATTGATACTGACAAGTCTACCGCCCTTTAACTCACTCTCACTGTTGCAAAAATAAAAATAAAAAAAATACCTTAGTGCCTCGAGTCATTAACTGCAACAGCCTCTACAATATGCTTTAAATCCTTTCAATTCCATCCATAGTTATTTAGTTATTCGTAGTCGGAGGTGGCGAGCAATACTGGGATCGCGGTCATAAGGACTGGTAGGCTATAGCATTGACTATGTACACTGTGTACAAAGTCAATGGCTATAGCAAAGAATAATGGAACGTTCATTAAATTGTAGCTTGTCGGTGGCTATAGCTATTGGCTTTCCTGCTGATGACGATGACTAGAATCCTAATAATGGTGCTACGGTGCTGCAAACTACGCCTCAGTGGGTTTTACAGAATGCTATAAGGGTTGTTAAAGATCGTTTGAGAGGAATTATTTTAACAAACCGTAAATTAGTATGATCTTAAATTATGATGTTCAACTAGCCTATGATAATATTTATAAAAAATTGTTGTACAGTAGAGAGTTTTATTGAAGCTCTCAAGTAAGAATATTTTAATTGCCAGTCTTCATAAATTAGTTAAAACCGAGAACACACTAAAAAGACTAACAATTGGTGAACGTCATGGTTTCCAATAACTTTTGGTAAACCATTGTTTAATGTATCGAATGTTAAAATATTACCAATTTTCCACCTTAGAATCAAAATGGAAACTTATGAAATATCGTTGACTTTTTGACAGGGGGGGGGGCTGATACAATTTGACGGGTTTCGTATTCTTGTTTCGAAAAAAGGAATAAATATGAAATAAACTCGACAAATTTTTATTTTATACATGAGATGAATATGAAACACAATCAGTTTGAGTGACAAAGATTGAAAATCTACGTAAATTTTAATTAAATATTGTTCGATGGAAAATAAACTTTTAGTAGGCCTACATTGTTGCCAGAAGTAGTAATGGAACTGGTATTTTATCTAAGAGACCAACGGTGTTGTTCCTGAACCTATGAGCTATCTTTTGTGCCTTTGATTTGTGCCAAAGATCTGCACGAAATACAGTGATAAAAATTGTTATAGCGTTGAAAAAATGTATCTCTATATCTGAAATATCAAACAGGCATATTCCACAAACTTACCCCATTTTCAGCACTTCCTTCACGTAACAATCTGGGCAAATCATGAATACTAAACTCCATTTAAAACTCTCAAATTAAAGACCTAGGCCATACCACTATATGGGTTCCTAAGGCACCACTATCACAGTGTATCGAATCAACAGATACAATAACGAGAGCCAAGTGATTGTCGGGCAGATCGAAGCCGTGCGTGAGAAAGCCAACATGTCAACTTCCGGTTTGTAAATTGGAGAGACTAACATTTCGTGACAAACTAATCGTGGGTCATCGCAATCAATTAGGCTCAATGTAAACGTTTACTTTTTAAAAATTAACTGAGTAATATTGATTTTTGATGATAAAATACTTTTTATAATTACTACCTTTACCTGAACTGAAATACCTTTACCTGCATACCTTTACTGAAATTACGACCCAACTCAATAAGTAGTTTTAAGCCAAGTATGAATGAAAGATTAAAATCGGTTGTAAGAGTTAGTCATTATACCTTAAGAGGAGCGAAAGGGCCCCTTTCAGAACGTGATGCAGTGCTTCACCTGCTGCTATTTTGCAGCTTTATAAGTCCGATAAAGGTGGGATGGGTTTTAAATTAAAGATAAAGACAAAGCATTGGGCTTGATTCACTTTTTTTTATTTTTAGCGAATTTCCCTATAGGGAATACGCTATTACAGTAGTACTCACGGTAAGACCGTGATAATTTTTAGTTTTGAGGCCTCCAGAAGCACATATCTATATATGTGCCCGTGGACATGATCACTCTCGAACGAAAACTCCGATTTTAATAAAATTTGGCACAGAGGTGTAGGGCAGCATTCAGGCACGGTGGCGACGTCCTGTAATCCAGCTACTTGGAGGTCACGAATTGTGGATAGTTATAAACGATGGATTGTGGATGCGATATTCCCTGATGGGGATTAACGTCCGCACTAGTTCATCCATACAGACCATCCTCATAATTAGACCAATAATTCGTATATAAGAGGTCAAAATTGTGGTTCGGATCCCACGTTAAACTGTAGGTCCTTAGATACCGTTGGCTGTTGGGCTATGAATTAACAGTCCTGTCTAAAGAGAATGTCGGCCTTAGCCAGTACTACAATATCGCGCCACAATCATCCTACACTCATCTCTCATTCATACTTGGCTTTAAACTACCTATAGAGTTAGGTGGCCATTTCAATCAAATCATTTATTTGCATATAAGATTTGTATGCAATATATTGTAACAAATATGATGCAGTGTCCATGTATCACTAAAACTAAAACATAACATAAAAAAGACTACAAAGGTAACAGAAAAATATTCTTGGTAGGTCTACCTCATTACAAACTTGCCCTGACTTCAAATTACAAACTCAAAAACTCAGCTACGGAGTAAAAAGCATTACATGCAAGTAAACTTATTAATTTTCTTTTAAATAGAGAAAGAGAGCCTTCAGATCTCATCACCAGTGGCAATTTATAAAAAAACGTGATTCCCCTGTAGAACGGGCTCCTCTCGAAGGCCGCAGTCTTGTGTCTTGGATAACAGAGGATGTTTCCATTGCTCGTTCGGTGGTCATGAAAATGCGCCAAAGGAATTAATTTGAGGACCTGGTTGAATATACAGTGAATGCACAGTAAGAAATCCGGCCTCTTTAAACACTTCCTCACAGGGATGGCGAGGGCAAAGACAAAAAATTACAAAAAATTCAAAATCTTTTTCTGAAGCTTGAGCAATTTTTCAAGATCCGATGAACTACCCCAAACAGCAATTCCATAGCGCAAAATACTCTCGCAATACCCACGATAGACATCAATGAGAACTTCCTTGCTACAAGTTGATCTAAGAATGCGGATGGCAAACAAAGAAGAACTGATACGTTTTACGATGTTTTGCATGTGACAGTGCCATTTAATGGAGGTATCAAAAGTGACGCCAAGGAATTTATTGGATAAAGAGAGGCTCATCAGCTGAGATGCAAGGCCACTTTGACTCGTTTGAGCTGAATCAAAAAGACTAAAGTTGATGCATTGCGTTTTTTCTTGGTCGAGAAGAAGACCATTGCATTCAAACCAACTGATCATCTTTTGATAACCTAGTTGATGGTGTTTTCTAAGCTGGTATCATTCGGAGCCTTGATTAAGAGCGCTACATCATCAGCGAATAAGTTTATGTGACAATCCTCTCCCTCATAATGAAGATCATTAATATACGCTAAGAATAAAACAGGAGAGAGAATACATCCTTGGAAAACACCTCGCTGAGAAAGCTTGTAGGACGATGAGGATTTACCTGAACAACCATTCAAACTGACTCTTTGGAAACGGTCAGTCAGGAAGGAATGGAACCACTGCAAAGCAATGCCTCTAACGCCGTAATGGGGAAGTTTATCCAAGAGGATCGAATGGTCTACGCAATCGAACGACTTGGATAAGTCGCAGAAGACTCCCAGCGTCTTCTGCGATTCATCCAGGGTTTGCAATATTTTGTTCGTGAAGTCGTAGAGTGCTAAAAGAGCAGACTTCTCTTTTTGGAAACCAGATTGATGATTATTTATGATATGGAACTCTGACATGTGATTAGAAAGGCGGCTAAGGACAATTTTTTCAAAGATCTTTGATAATGTTGGCACCAAAGCAACAGGCCGATAGTTATTTAGCAGGTAGATGTCATTTGTTTGTGAAGGGGATAAATACTGGTGTATTTAAGTTTTGATGGAAACTTTCCTTGTTCTAGGGACTGATTTATTAGATTAGCAATAGGATGAGCCAATTGATGGCCACAAAACTTTAGAATATTTGGAGAGATACCGTCCCTTCCACACGAGATCTTACATTTTAATGAACAGATGGCATTAAACACCTCCGCTTCGCTCGTTGGGTTTAGAAACATGGAAGATACCACCTGTGTTGAGAAGGAACTCAGTCTCCTCGCGGAATCCGCTCTACAGGGTATCGGAGCTAGAGATGCAGGCTCCTCAGTGAAAAATGTATTAAAGTGTTCTTCCATTGACTTTTTATCACTAATCTTTTCATTATTGATAAGCAAAACTCTGTATCCCTATTTTTCTTTTTCCTACCAGTTTCATTTTTTACAATATTTCACCCAGCTTTTGGCTTGTTTTGAGACTTCAAGACATATTCATCATTACACCTTTTTTTGAGACTAGAGTTAATTTCCGCAATAACTTGACATAACTTTTATAATAACTAATGAACAAAGGATCTGTTGAACTTTTAGCTACTCTACTCATTTCTTGTTTCTTTTTAAAAGATGTTTTCAGCCCTTTAGTAAGCCAAGGGTTTTTTACAAGTAGTAGTTTTTACAAGTTTTTTGGGGAAATGTTCTTCAAAATTCATCAACAAAATTCACAAAAAATTATCAAAAGTTACATCAATTTCATCTTTGATATCAATTACATGATTCCAATCAACATCAGACAGGGCTTTTCTAAAACTAATTTTGTTTCTCTCAGAAAAAAATTGTTTAAAATGACTTGATTTATTACTGTTATTTTTTACCTCCTTATTAATATTCAGTTTCAAAAGTTCAAAGTTCGGGTTATCCGAGCATTGTGATCGGATAACCCGAAATCAACCACCCTCGTTTCACTGTCTCCCCGATTGGTTATTATGCAATCTATGCACGTTTCCGAACTCTCTGTTACCCTCGTTGGTTCCCGAACATATGAGTACAACCCAAAAGAACCCAACAAACTAAATAGCTCAATTTTTTGTACAGAATTTTCTATTCAATAAAAGGTATTAAGGTATTAAAGGTATCAAGTATAGTTTGAAAAAAGCGGGATCGGATCATGGTGAAGGGGTTTTATGGAGTTCCAAAAGGGTCAACAATGGGTTTCTAAATTGAGCTATTTTACCTCAAACCATTCAAAAGAGCCTGAAAAAACAATCTAGTATTTTGAATTTTTAACCTGGCTTAACAAATAACGGAGAAAATAAAAAATATGTTTTCCATGTTATTTTTATGGGAATCAACAAATCCCTCTATCTCACTTATTTATTGATATAACTTGATAAAATTTGCTATGTACATTTACTTGGTAGAGTGAAACTTAAATTTGCGAACAAACCCAAATGGCGGCAAACCTATATAGGTACTCACCCTCGCCCCTATGGGTTTTATGGGGAAAATAAAAACAATATCAGAATTTTATGCAATTTATCATGTACTTACAATGGGAAGGAACTATCGTCTATTTGCCTAAAACCCCTATGGCAGCAAACCTTCATCATCAATCCCATAATGCATATGGGGAAAATGAAACATTTAAAATTTCACTGGAAATCCGATGAGTACGCAGGTCTGCTGCGACGGGGGTATTTATAATTATTTTGAATCCATATTGATATTAAGCTATAAGGGTTCAAATTTGATCAACTTTAAATCCACTTTAGACCATCATTGATTAATATGGATAAAAAAAAAACAATAAAAATCTAATTAAATAGCCCAAAGTTTATCTTTTTTTATTTAAAACCAATTCCACTTTTATTGAACTTTAAATAAAGAGAAAAAATGGGTGCAGGTGAACCATTGCATGATGAGTTTTTATCCTCGATATTTCGGAATGTTCGTGCAACATTGCTAAACGTACCCCTGCCACTTGACTGCGCAGGCTCTATCCCTCCAGCAGCCCGAACGACGTTACCGAATGCCGCCTCAGATTTAAACATTTTAACATAATTGTCCCACATTCAATAAATTGAATAATAAATTGAATGGTAAGGTCTATAGACTTTAAATTTTATGATTAGGGAACCTTTGCCCCTATAAGCCAAAGCCCTAGTAAGTAATGAAATGTACAATAAGAAATGCCAAGAATAGAAATGAGATGGAAATCAAATACAAACAAAAGACAGAGTTTTTCATAAAAAAATCATCATAAAAGTTACCAGTCATACCTGTCTATACCACAACAATTTTCACTATGCTATTCAGAGAATTGTCATCTTTCGTCAAGTAAGAGTATAGAGTTTCAACTATTTCTACGATGTTAACGGAGCTGTCAACGTTTGTCAAGTAGCCTAAGAAAAACATTTGGAATATCTAATGAGCACAGCAGTTTGCCTGGGCACTTTTTTCGTCCTAGAATTAATTTTTATTTTTGTTTTAAAACATGAGTTTTCAGCCACGGTGATATAATTGGTTCTGTTCCCATGTATGGGAAAAATTTGGTTTCCGTCCTATAGCCATTTAAGTTTTCATGTTGTCCTTATGGATAATTCTTATAATAGGTGCTAAAAGTAAAAAAAATTAACTGAAGTTTATCGAGGAAAGGCTCTTCAGTATTCTCAACTATGAATGAATACATTTTATGAGCATAATACAATTGCAAGCCGCAATTAGCTCTCACCAATAATGCTTATGTCACTTAACACTGTGTTTCATAAAAAATATACCGATGACCAGCAGAGAATTATTTTAGTCTGTGTTAAAATGTGTGTTGCTGAGCCTATTTATAATTGTATAAAATATAGAAAAATGAGTAATATCCACTTGTTATATTTTTACAGCGATTGTGTCAAATGTAACAATATATATTATATAAAAATATAACTGTTATAATGGTTTACTACAAAGCTTAATAACGAATTATCACCAATTATATCTGCTTCTTACATAACATAATTGTTTAATTAATCAACAAAGATAATAAACACTGTATTCAAACAAGATAACTAAACAACTCTTCAATAAAAATTACTAAATATAAGTAATCTTTAACTAAAAAAACCTTTATCAAAAGTATTTGTTTTTTTTTATAGAAAAAAAAGAAATGAAGAAAAACTAGTGAAAAGGAATCGACTTAACAATATTTCTTTATCCTACATGAATGGACTGTTTTCAGAGCTTTCAGATGATATTATAAAAATCTAAAACTTAGAGGGAGAGAGGTGTTTGACATAGACGGCACCTGACTTAAGAATTTGCGTTTAATATTTTAAGACAATTCATTTATTTTCCTTATTTAGCAATTGGTATTACAATGACTACTAAAACACTTATCACTTCTCACTTCTCAATTGTACAATTCTTAAACGAACTCATATAATTAAATAGTAGGCCTACATATTTTCTGTATAGAAAAATATTATTATTAACAAGGATATTTCTCTTTTGTAAAAAATTTATGTAGGGCATACGTACAATTTGTAATAGTTTGCCAAATCTATTTTTGCCTTTCTTTACGTTTGATCTTCTTGGTAATAGTTATAGAAAAGTAAGGTTTCATACGTCATCAAAGTTAAATAATTGTAAAAATGTGTTTTAAAGTTCCAGGAAACTAACGTTGAATAAAATATGCAAGCTTAACAACACAACATTCATTCCAGCAAGTGATAACCGGTACATAGATAATGCACAATCGTGTTATACCAGAGAAAAAACATTATAAAGGACTATATAAACGTTAAATTTCAATCACTACTTGGTTTTCAGGCACCATGTGGGAAAAATTGCGATAGGAGTTGGGGTGGTGAGTCGGGGACAGGGACCTCGAGGAGGGTGTTTTCGGTCACCCAGAAGAGCAAGGAGAGGAAAACAACCATGGCGGGATGAGACCTGAGCTACACAGACTCCGGAACAGAATAGGTATTCTATTATTTTACCTAGAGGCGTATGAAACATGCAGTAGGTAATGAATGTCGAAGCAATGGCGTTGGCTCTTAAAAGCTAGTGTTTCGACCAATTAAAAAGAAAAGCAAAAAATCCGGTGTCCCTAACGGGAACCCATCAGCAACAGCATCGAAGACGTCCCCCAAGTGATGAATGATTTGGTTTCATTTATATATATTATTTGTTTTTAATTTTGTTTGGAACATGTAAGCTCTTTTTAGCAGATCGTGTAGTGACAGCTGAATTGACAACTAAAATTGGTTGACAGGGATAATAAAGGAGTATTCAATAGTTATGGAATAAAAACCGTTCTGTAAGCAAAAGGAATTCATATCTTTAATATTC
This sequence comes from Neoaliturus tenellus, assembly GCA_030545055.2. NCBI lineage: Eukaryota > Metazoa > Arthropoda > Insecta > Hemiptera > Cicadellidae > Neoaliturus > Neoaliturus tenellus. The sequence goes on along the minus strand of CM061534.1, from coordinate 3,367,757 downwards.
CTAATCTGAACCAAGAAGTCAATGGACTGTACAAACTCTATTTTGGCTACTAACAGCTTTAGGGTTAGATATGAATGAGTCTGTATTTAAGAATATAAGTGTTGCATTCTGTGGTGAACTTGACTGACTGTCTAATCCAGCTGATCAAAAAGTACGTATTAATATATGGAACTGAATATTAATAAAGAGGAACATTTGGTTTCCATTTTACTATGAAATGTGGAACCGTTAATGGTGGGGGACACTCTGGCATACAACTGTCAACACTTTTCCTAGAAAATGCACAATATACTTACCTTGTCTCAATTTATGATCCTCACTCTGAATGAGCATGCGCTCAAATGTGACAAATCAAATCTGTATAGCTAGACGTTTCTTATTGTTTTACTTTAGTGTAAACAAATGCAGTATAATAACTTTGTAATTTGAGTTAAAAGTTTCAAAAATATGATGAACTGATAAAGGCTCATCTAAATTAAAACATTGAATAAACTATTACCAGAATATTAATGTTGGCACTTTGTTGGCCCTTCGGGGGACTCCTATTGATAATAATTTGGTTATATTAGCTAAGAATCCATAGATCAGTGTAAAAATATTCCAAATTTGTGTTAAATTAGCCTGACCGTTTTCGTGTGCAATAGAAAGATTGAAATTTTCGTGTAGTTACGCTACTTCGCAACTTATACGAAACTTATGGACAAATTATACTACCTTGTAAGTATGTAAGGCAAAGTCCTAAAGTCGCATCTGCTATTGAAGTTGTTTAAAACCTTCACACCAACATAGTCCTTGAAAAATTATAAGATTCAGTAAATACGTTGTCCTTTTATATACATACAAATTACGGTCTACGAGCGTATCAACGAAAGACACACAAACAGAAAGTAAGAAAGACAGAAATTAAGATATTGGGATGAAACTCGTTTCGGCTTCCTTAGGCTATAAAAACGTAAAAATAACTAAAAGCGTCTTGATTCTAAGTAGGCGATGTATAGACAATACTGCAAATTTCATGTTTCATGAATTTTGAAATAACTTAGCTAATTAAACAACAGAAATTTCAGTACAGGATGGGAATAGCTTACAACATCCTGGGTAAAACCACCTTCGGAATTTATACCTTCGGTTAAAACTGAAACAACAAGTAATCAACGGTAAACTGTAAAGGAGGAGGTTGATTTAGGGGTACTTTTTAAGGACACTCAGTCTCAAGAGAGCAGTCTAGCTAACTGGTCACTTTTGAGACTCAAAAGGAATTTCATGATGAAATTAGCGCTGCTTCATGTCGAAGATTCCTACTTAGCTTAAGACATGGCATGCTAGGTATAGTTTACAGTGGGGAGGTTTTACTAACTTTGACTTCTAGTGTTAGTTGTTATTTTAATAATTATTCTTTTTTGTATCTATCCAGGTTTTCATATCGGGATGACTTACATGGATTCGGATGCTTCTGTTTACTGGATCAAGACTATGGCTAATATGAAGTTTTACTAACCTTTAACCTTTACTTGGCAAGTTCAAAAATGTAACAAATGGAATCCAGATAAAAAAGAATTATTTGCTTTGATGTCCAAATAATATTCGTTTCAATTGAGTATTGCTGAAGGAAGAGAGGATGTAACATTGAAGAAAGCTAAAGGACTCAAAACTACATATCTAAAGGCACATGTGATGTTTGAACACTACAAACTATCTCTTTTAGAAAACGTAAAATCAACCGCAACGTTTAATGTTGTAAGAATTACAACTATACTTTATGGCACTCTCCAAACCAAATTCGGTATTGAGCTATAAATATAACAAACGCTACATCTATGAAGACAACATCCATACTCTGCCATTTGGTCATTACTCCTTAAGACGTATCTACTAGTGAGACATGATCTATACAAGGAAGAAAAACTATATTACTTTTCATGTATATGTTTGAAACAGCTATCTTTATAGTGCAGGTTTCTTAGGCTGTAAGATAGGGGTATATAGTAACGTATGCATGAATAAAGAACGTACGGGTGATGCTTCTAATAAAGATGTGAATGGGTATAGCGTAAATGGATGTCTTGAGACAGGACCCAATTTAATAGAACAGGTACCAAAGGTCTTAACCAATTTTAGGAAGTATGCATATGCCTTAACCGCTGACATCGAAAAGGCATTTCTACAAATAGTAGTAAATTCTGATGATCGAGACATGTTACGATTTTTGTGGTGGGAAGAAGAGAAAGTGACCGCCATGCGAGAGTCGTCTTTGGTTTATCATGTAGTCCTTTTCTTTTGGGAGTAGTATTAAATGATCTTTTGGATAATACTCCGCCCTCTTTTCAACATGTAGCCAGCTCCTTAAAGAAATCTTTTTATTTAGAGAACTGTCTGACTGGAGTGAACGGTGTTAATGAGCAGGATAAATGTATTGCTGATGCTCAAACATTGTTAAGACTAGGGGGTTTTAATTTAAGGGGATTAAAACCCTATCTTAACCCTGCTCAAACCCCTATCTTACAGCCTAAGAAACCTGCACTATAAAGATAGCTGTTTCAAACATATACATGAAAAGTAATATAGTTTTTCTTCCTTGTATAGATCATGTCTCACTAGTAGATACGTCTTAAGGCAGGCAATGGTTATTATGAATCTCCTGAACATGTCGAGAACATTATGGGTTTAAAATGGTTGTGTCAAAAGGATGAATTATGCTGTAAGCTTCCTGTATCAAACATGAAGCCTAATGTAATTACCAGACAATCACTACTTTCTTGTGCTATTTTTGACCCTATTGGTTTCACAGCTCCCGTTGGGTTAGTACCGAAAGTAATTTTACATAAGACGTGGGCTTTGAAAATAGGTTGGGACGAGGAATTGCCTGAGGAACTAACTGTACAATTCCGAAGGTGGGCTGATCAACTAGATTGTTTAGAGAAGTTTACATTGTCAAGAAGAATGTTTTTGAAATCTTCAAAAACAGTCAAAATGATGTCATTCAAGTGGGAGATGTGGTTCTAATTCACACCGAAGACAAGAAGAGAAATACTTGGCCTTTAGGCATAGTAACAAAACTGATTCCTGGTAGAGATAAGTTAGTGCGACTTGTACAGGTCAAGACGAAAAATGGTTTTCTTTTAAGACCACTACAACGAATTTATCCTCTTGAAATAAAAGGTGACAAATGTTATTAACAAAGAAAAACACAGTTCAGAAGACAGTAAACCTTTGTCACAGTTGAAGATAATCAAAGATAGAACTATAAATAATAAGTTAAAAGTACAAAAAACTAGAAGTGGACGAAAAGTACATAAAGTAAAACATCTTGACTTATAATTCTACATGGAAAGTGTTTTTGCGAATTTACTCAAAAAGGGGGGAGAATGTAGTGAATGGACTGACAACATAGCCCCCAAAGTCGTAGAGGCCTATTTATTCAATAATTGTAATATTTAATTACAGCTGATTGTATTTATTGAGTGTTTTGTTGTTGAAAGAGTTTTGTAAAATAAAATGTTTACCTGAATTTATTTAGACTGGTTTTTTAAAAGTTTTTATAAGGAAATCAGAGTTATTAAGGGCCTTTTCAGGTAAAGCCGAGATGCATTCCAAAACCATGGGGACTTGGTGCATGGCTCAGCAATCAAAGTGGAAGCTGCAACAAGTCGTAAAGGTCCAAATACACCAACTACAAACATCTTGTTGGGAATCTCTCTGGCAACACAAGAGCCCCACAGATGCGTCGGTTGTTCACGAAGTATGGGACCGTTGTTAAATGTAAGATTGTCAGGAACTACGGGTTTGTGTACATAGACTGTGCTGATGTCAATAAAATTATTGAAGACTTAAATGGAAGAATGGTTTGTATAAAGTTATAGTTAGTATAAAGTTTGTATAAAAATATTTTAAGTTAACAAAACAACATAAATACATGTTTATTTTATCTACTTATTACATAAATAATGTTCAATCGTGTTATACAAGAAAAAGATTTTATGGAGGCATGCAACTGTTACATTTTAATCAATACGTGGTTTTCAGGGACCATGCCTGGCCAATAAGATTAACAATCGGGGTGGTGGGGGTGTCGTACATGGTCGTCCGCACGTTCTTCGGCGATGCGGACCCGACAGAGCGCCGCCTCCGCATGTCATGGGAAATAGGAATGCATGCCACGGCGATGTTCTCAATCACGACGATTAGTGGACGGGTCCGTCGTCCCCCCAGCACCCCCTAACATCCCTAAAAAAACGTGATGTAAGTATCTTTTTTACATTGGGTACAAAGTTAAATGACAGGTAAAACTTAGGGTACGAGGGTTTGAAGCTGAAGTCTGTGTGACAACCCTAGGAACAATCCTAGCTAATAATGGATTTGTCTAGGTGAAGCTAACCTGCTAAGTTATTCCTGTAAGTTTACTAACTGAGATATTTCCGAAAAACTTGATTAACCAGGGTTAGAATGAACGTTTTATTAGTCTTATTAGTTTTATTAGTTTTATTTTATTTATAAGTCTATCTAAAATTGACCTAGTGCTTATACCGATGAGACACCACAATAAGGTAAATGTTAAAAATTAGTTAAAAACTATTGACGGGGTTCTCATTTTAAAACTATCCTTGAAGTGAAAGAATAACAATGACTTTGATTGTAAAATTGTGAACTATAGTTTAGTGGGTTATAAATGTTCAGCATTGTCCTGTATTGAAGTACAATAAAATGAATTTTTATTTCTCTAATGAACTAATTAAAACAACAGGTCATCGCTGGCGTATGTAGACACGGCCCCAACGTTGGCGGGTAACTTCCCAACACCTACAAAGTCACCAACACTAGACATGAGCATCCGTCATCACCAGGAGGTCCTGGGGGTGCTTCAGAAGAAGGGGGGGGGGAGCAGCCACGGGACGTCCTGGGGGACACTACACTCCCCACATCGCAGCTCTTCGCCGGCGGAGGTGGATAAGGGGCCCGACGTCGATGCGGGGCTCTTCACCAGCAACACCTCCATAGTTACCAACATAAACATAAACACTAAATTACAGTGATAAGTTTTAGTTTTTAATAAAATTTAAAAATCTAAATATGTGGTGTACTAATTGGGATAACCCACCAAGACAATACAGTGCACTACTAGAAATACAAATATTTTTGAAGGAAACCATAAATTTCTTATGGTATCATATCTAGCAAAATAAAATACAGTAATAACAAATATTTTGATTCAATATTTACAAATAATAGAATAAATAAATGTTCTTGAATCAAAAATGGATTTTAAAAGGCAAATTTGAAATTAAATGAACAAAACATTTCCACTGATTAAATAACTTCAATCTGAGTCAGTAAACTGTATGTAATAATATTTATTAGTATACTTATTATTTTTGTAACTATTATTGCACAAATTTACTAATCAATAATGGATAACTTGTTAAATTTTTAATTATTTTCAACACGTAAGCTCTATTTGACAGATTATGTAGTGAAAGTTGTATTGAGAACTAAAATTAGTTAGCAGAGATAATAAAGGAGTAATTTATAGTTCAGGAATAAATATTGTTCTATCAAGACGAATTCATAGCTTTAACATTCCTATTCTGAACGAAAATATCAGTGGACTGTACACGCTCTATATTGGCTACTTAAAGTTTTAGGGTTAGATATGAATAAGTCTTCAATCTGCAAGTCTGCAATAAGTGCTGCAATCTGTAGTGAACATGACTAACTGTATAATCCTCCGGAACAAAAAGTACGTATTGAAATATGAAACTGCATATTAGACGAACTCTCTTTTATTTGAGATGTGGTACCGCGAGTGGTAGGGGGCACTCCGGACCTTGCCTTGAACTGTAAACATTTTCATAGCACAATATACAATAAATGAGATATTACCTTGTCTCAATATATGATCCGCACTCTAAATTAGCATGAGCTAAAATGTGCAAATTTAATCTGTATAGATAGACGTTCGTTATCGTTTAGCTTTAGTTTAAATGAATATACTAACTTCTAATTTGAGTTAAAAGTTTCAAAAATATGATAAACTGATAAAGGCTATCCTAAGTTAAAGCATCGAATAAAATATTACCATACTATAAGATTAACGTTCGAACTTATATGGGACTTGTGGGTGATGACAATAATAACTTGTGGGGGGTTATTTACTTGTGGGTGAATAATTGACAATAATTTGATTAGAGTAGCTAAGAACCATACATGCAAATTTTACAAATTTTAGTTAATTAGCCTCAGCCATTTTCTTGGGGCAAGAGAAAGATTGATAATTTTTTGTAGTTTCGATACTTTGGAAAGCAAAGCTCTAAATTAGCATATGCAATTAAAATTGTTAAAAACCTTCACACCGCCCTATCCGTAAAAGAAAAATTTACAAGATTCATTAAAATAACCGTTGTCGTTTTACAAGCAAACAAACTATGGTCAATGAGACTACACTGACAGCCTCACAAACAGAAAGAAAGACAGAAATTGGGATGAAACTTGTTTTAGCTTTCTCTGGCTATAAACATAAAAATAACCAAAAAGGTCATGGTTTTAAGTAATGTACAAACAATACTGTAATTTTAATGATTCATGACTTTTGTAATAACTTTTCTTATTAAACGCCAGAAAAATGTACTGTAATACAGGATGGGATTGGTTTACAACATCCTGGGTAAAAACACTTTTAGAGCTCAAATTTTACCTTCGGTTGAAACTGAAACAACACGTAATCAACAGTAAACTCTAAATGAGGAGGTTGCGTTTACTGGTAGTTTTTAAGGACGCTCAGTCTCAAGAGAGTAGTCTAGCTAACTGGTCACTTGAGACTCAAAATGAAACTTCATCATGACATGAAGTTAGCGTTGATTCATGTTGAAGACTCCTTCGTAGCTTAAGGCATGATTTGGCATACTATAGTTGAACAGTGGGAAGTTTGGTTACAAAATTCAATTTCTAATGTTATTGCAAGGGCGGATCCAGACCGAATCATGGGGGGGGGGGGGGGGGCGGTTTCTATGAGAGGGCAATGGCAACTCAAAACATCGTGGTGATTGTTTAGGGGGGAAGGGGGGGGGGTGCAATGATCTTGAACGTCACGTAAACAGATGAGAAGCGAAACGTCATGGTCTGGAGTCCACTGTCAACTTATTTTGAGAATTCTCTGTTTTTTATTCCCACGAATATTTACGTAAATTTAAATCTTAGACTCTTTATCTTAAGTAAAAACATAAGATTATGTCTAAAACGTTTTTATTACATTTTGTAAGATAACAGAAGTTTTAGTGCAACGCAGTCTAGGTTTTAATTGTAAAAACTGATTAAAGGACGTATTTCGAAATGGAAAGTATGAATTATCCAGTTATATTTATATAAAATTTATTTATAAAAAGAGTTAACAAACTGTTAAGATGTAAGCGTACTGTATTTGCGAAAAGGTAAAGTGCTTTTTCACAACTAAATAAAAAATCTTGCTTGGTTACTTTCTGTTTTTTCTTATAGATGTCATAAAATATTACTAAAAAGTTACCGATCTTCCAATCATACTTACTAATCAATGTGCTGTCACTGTCACAGTTATTTGTAAAGATGGGTCTACAGAGTGTTCCATAAGTAAAGTGACAAACTCCGGGAATAGGTTCTATGGGTAAAAATAAAGATAAAATCAAGAATAATTTTTTTACAAAAACGCTTCGTATACCAGATATCCGCCATTTTGTACTTTTTACAAAATAATTGTTATCTTCAACATTTTTTCGCCGATCTTTATAAAACTCGGTAAGAATGGCCTATGTTTAAATAAAAGAGACCTGTAGAAAAAAAATTCAACGTGGTCCGATTAAAATTTTCAAAATGGCGAACGTTTTAAACTTTTAATTTAAAATGGCTGGAAAACGGAAAAATTTTAATACTCCGCTATTTTGAAATTTTTAATTGGACCACGTTGAATTTTTTTCTACAGTAGTTCTCTTTTATTTAAACATACTCGCCTAGTTTTATAAAGATCGGTTGAAAAAATGTTGAAGATAACAATTATTTTGTAAGAAATGCCAAATGGCAGATATCTGGTATACGAAGCGTTTTTGGAAAAAAAAAATTATTCTTGGTTTTCGCTTTATTTTGACCTATATAACCTATTCCCGGAGTTTGGCACTTTACTTATGAGACACCCTGTATAGTTGAACTAGTTCCACGAAACAGCTATATTGTAAGCCTATATACAAAATCAATGCTACAACCTATATGGGGCACTGCATAGGTTATTTATAGAATCTTTTTTGTATTGTTTGCGATAGTACAGAGATGCTAAACCAGAATTTCGACCTCGGCGAACGTCGTATCAACGTCAGAAAGCTTATAAAAATCGCCGTAATTTTGCATTTTTTACGTTAGGCTAATTTTGTTCTTGAAGAAATAGTTTTTCATGAAAATCACCCATTATCATTTTAAAAGTACATCGAGTTCTTTACAATTTAAGACCAAAATATAACCACGGGAATGGCTGGAACAACCGAGGTTAGCTTCGGAGCTTCGGGCTCGCCAACATTGCGCCGCGCTGATCGACATTCTCACAGTTCGGCTTCGCATGGTATACCTACATCATGCAGCCTTTGAATGATTGCAACGCACACGCAGATTGCACAAAACCTTTATACTTTAACCTTCATAAATTAATAAAACAAAACAACATTAAAAATGCATTTAAAAATTGTTTATTTATTAATTTTGAAATATAATGTCTATAATATTTTTTCAGTTTCATGGAAAGATAGACTATAAAATTGGCTAGGTAAAACTGCTTGAAAAGTTTCCGTACGGGGGGGGGGGGGGCGATAGCCCCGTTATTGGTTAGATTATTATAATAATTATTGTTTTTGTGTATCCATTCACGTTTTCATTTTGGGATAACTTACATGGATGCTGATGTTTTTGTAACTGGATTAATTCTATGGATACGTATGAAGATATACTAAGCTTTATCCATAGGTATTACTTTGATTTTCAGATTACCCAAAGAACCATCAAAATTATGATGACAGAAATAAATAATTACTTGGTAAGTTCAAAGCTGAAAAACAAATTGAATCCCGATGAAAGAAATTATTGCTTTGATGTCCAAATTATATTATTTTCAATAATTAATTACATCAACATATTTCAAATTGATCACACGGGCTCCCTGCACAGCGGGCCATGCAGGCCCCTTTGTTATGCCACTGCGCACGACGTGCAGCGCATGGCGGGTTTTAAATATAGATTGCAGTAGTTAGAAATGTTGGCACGACGAGCGCTGCACGACGGGCCAGCGGCCAGCCAGCACATTCCATTGTGTAGACTGCAGCGCGACAGGCGTGCGAGAGTGATCGTGGTTCAGTGGTGAGTGTTTTTGTCTCAGACTTGCAGTGTGTTTTTATCTTATTATTATGAGTGATTCAAACGCATTTATGTCAGTAAATTTCCTGCCAACCTTCATCGAAGCCTATAGAAGTCATCCCTGTTTGTGGTTTATAAAATCAAAAGACTATTCAAACAGAAAACTAAAATCAAATGCATACAATGAACTTGTTGATTTAGCGAAAACAGTAGTGCCTGATTGTGACATAAATTTTGTTAAGAAAAAGATTGACCTAATAAGGGGAAGCTTTCGAAGGGAGCACAAAAAGGTTCAATCATCAATGAAGTCAGGCGCCGGAACAGATTCAGTTTACAAACCAAAGCTTTGGTATTACAAGCTCCTGCTTTTCCTATCCGACCAAGAAGAGGAGCGATCATCCACAAGGAATCGACAAGTAACACAAGAGGATGTAGTAGATGAAGAAGACGACCAATCAAATGAAGCACAGGAAATATTTAATGAGGTAAGATTAAGTGTTAGATTACTCATAATACATGTGATTAATTGATCAGTAATACATACCTATGGCAATTAAGTGCAGTTATTTAAAAAAAATGGCTTCAACCGCTTACAACTCTGTCTTGCCAAGATTCTTACTTGACCCATTGTAGTAAAGTTGTTCTGACAGTACATCTGAGGCATTCCGTTGATTTCCCTTCATTCAATTCTTGCAACGTGTTTATCGCCAAATTTTGTTTTCCCCACTCTTCTTCAATAATCGCACCAGTTTCAAGCTCCTTTTATATTATTGCATTAGAAATGTAGGTATGTGTCTTTGCACTTTCCCTATATAAAACTATTTAAGCACAACATGCCGATGCCAATGTCACACATTTAACTTTACTAGGCGACAAGGTAAACTACTGTAAAAAACCTGAATGTAGAATTTATAATGCCAAAAGCATTTTCGAAAACTCTTCAAGCTCTGGGGAGTCGATTGTGAAATAGACTATTTTTTATTCGTAAATCAAATATTTTTTAAGAAAAGTTTTCAAAAAATTCTGTCAACGCAAAAGCTTCATCTTGTATGAAAACCTGTTCAAGTCCACCGATATTTGACCCAGCAGTTGACCAGCCTTAAGCTTCCGATAAAATCAATGTCACCACCATCCGATGCCCGACCATTCTTAACATCAACCGTGATAAAATCGTGGTTGGCATCCATAACAGCCTTTAGATCAACACTAAAATAACCCTTATAATAATTATAGAAGTATATGAACTACTGTTTGAGGCTTTGCAATTAATTTCTGTATGCTTGCCACCCACTGCCAATCCACAGTTGGGGAAATTCCACTTAGCAAATTATTGGCTACCATTTTCCATTCAGCATAATCAAAATTATTTACCATCCAAAAAATATTTTGACAGTGTGAAAAACCTTTCAAGTATTGTCTGCACTTGGTATAAAAATACTGTATCACAAACATATTTTTAATGAGTCAGCAGTCCTTAAACATCATTTTGAGAGACAGTTTATTATCACTTTCTAAATATTACAATTTTTTTCTAGAAAAATCAATCAGTATACTTTGAATCGTAACTAATTATAAATTCTATAAAAAAAAATACAGAACAAAATAAGTGTATCATTGTGTAACAATTGAATGGTATCTCAATAAACATTAAATTTTGAAACTGTGTAAATATCTTACAAATTAAAATATTTTATATTACACTCTAAATAAATAAATACTCAATACACACAGTACCTCATTTACAAACTGCAATTAAAAATAATTAATAAGTAATAGTTAAAAATGAATTAGCTAAACATTTTCGTTATATATTACAGGAATTAGAATGTTCGGAAACAAATTTGGATACTTTCAAGAGAAAACTACCATTACCAGCAAGTACTTCTAAAAAACAGAAAAAGGAAAAAGATTCCGATAACAATCCTTATTTACAGAATGTTGTATCTCTCTTAAGCGAACCTGATGAGGAATTCGATTTGTATGGGAAGTCTATAGCCGCGCAGCTCAGAAAGTTAGATCCCATGCAGAACATTTATGCTCAAAACATTATAAACCAAGCTTTATTTCAAGGAAAATTGAATAAGCTGCAAGAAAACACCACTATCTACACTCCATCTGAGTACAACAGAACACCAAATTCAATTAATTATGGAAGTGGAAGATGCTCTCCATATTACGGAGATATGATGCCGAATGTTGGGTCCAACTCGAAGTGATGTACAAGTAGGCTATTCCCCGAAGCGGCAAACCCTGACACTATGCAACATTTTAAAATTCACGAAAATAACAATAATTTAAACGAGTCGTCACCCGTTGATACAGCTCTAGTCATGGTGAGTGGAGAGCTAGGCATATAATGTGTGAATCATGTATACGATGTACTAAGCTTATGGATACAGTATTATAAACTTTATGTATATTAATTTTACTTAATAATTGTTCATTTGCTACTTATAACTATCAAATAAATTTAGAAACTAATTGGTATGAGCCCTTTGCAGCGGGTAGCAAATGTACAATTTTTCTTATCTTTAAATAATGTTAGCCGAGCAAATATTGTCATTAAATGTCGTACTAGAACCTATTTTTTCAGAGAAAAATTTTTTGTTTTGTTAAAGTTCAAGTATGATTTATGTCCAATATTTATGTGTTTATGTAAATTATCATTTTTTACATTGACTTTTATGTTATTTCTGGTTAAAATTAATAGTGAACAAAAACTTAGTTAACGAACTGATGTCAGATGCAATTTTACTTTTAATTTTATTTGAATGTTTGTTATTTTGTATGTTTGTTTCTGAGAAAAATAAATTATTCTATTCTGTTCTAGTTCTATATGGATTTTTATTTACTTTATATATTCATCACTTAGGCCTATTAGCCTACATTGCATACAGCTTTGCAAGTTTCTGGGATGACATTCCTAAGTGTTTAAGGAGAGGTTATGGCGGAAACTTTAAAGTCTCTAGACATCTTCCAGTGGCCAAGTACCTCAATGTCGCAACCAGTCTTTGTTCTGCTGTTATGGCTGTTCTCATTACTGTATATAGTGCCTTTCAACGTGTGGCCGAGCTATTTCCAACAGGTAACTGAACGTCTTATCATACTTTTTTTTAAATAGTTTTTATTATCATCTGGGTTATTTTCTTTCAATTAACTCAATAGCTCATATCTGAAAAATAGAAAGATGCTAGGCAACTTTTACTCCAAATCTCAAAATTGTCGCTTCACAGCTCGACACATAAAACTGAGCAGCACGAGCACGACCGTGTGTAGCCGTGTTTTTGACACGCCGCCGTACAGTGCACGTGCATGACGGACAGAGCTCGTCGTGCGGCGCTCCACCGTTTATATGGGCCGCTTTGTCTACGCTACGGTACAAACAATACTGAACATTATGCGATTTCCTAAGACAAATCGCTGGTCAAGCAGAGCGTACTTCTAGTACAGTGATCGGGCTGGATACTACTCCTGAGTATAAAATTCAAATTAAGTGTAACTTGAAAAAGATATATAATTAGGATACATATTGATGACAGCACAAAAAGATCTCCTAACTAGTGAAAGGTTTACAGTTCACAGTCATATATGAGTGGACATTTGGTTGTTATCTGGGCATCTGTGTCCCAGGACCATGTACCATATTCTGTATGATGGTCCTGGCCGTGTCCCATCATTACTCTCCATACCCTATATTACGGATATCTCAGCCATTGCCAAATTGACTTCTAGAAATTTTCAGAAGTAAGTATACACTCTCCCCAGCTACTATAATCTCACCAAATCATTTTGCATTCATTTAAGAATTAACCACGACATATTTAATCTTACTCCATAAATAATTTAAACTTGCCAACAACTGACCGAATTACTTTCAAATGTTTGTAGATATTTACGTCATTTTTTTAGAGGTGTCCAATGTATGTTGAAAAATTTACACATAGACATTGGTGTTATCTTTAGGTTAAAACATAACTTTCAGAGATCAGTACGATCACGATCGTTGTGCTCAGCATTATCAATACGATAGAAGTGAAGTAACACTTGCAGTGGTAGGGGTCTAGGTTTTTAACAGTTTAATCAGTGTCAAATCGTGAATTTATTTTGGTTACTTATACCAAGGAGTAAAACTTATGTTTTGAACCGACGTAGCATTTGGACCCATGTGTTGAGCCATTCAGAGTTTAGGAGTATCAAAACATGTCAAACTCTAACTCTGTTAGGATTTTAACTCTAAAGACATAAACCTATATACACAACATAAAATATGCGTACACAATATACACATTGTATACTTTATGTAATATACAGTAGTAGTTTTCGAAAATACCTACAGACAATATATATTTCCTCACGACTTAGGAGAGAATGTTTATAATGTCTGCAGTAAAGAACAGAAACAAGCCCACCCTTGTGTTTTTATCTAGTATTCTTTTTATTAATTGTAATTTGAAATAAAGTTTAAGTGAGTCTTTTAAAAAAGTGATGATGATAAAAAAAGCACTTTGGTTAGTTAAGTTTGGGTTTAAAATTAAATTCTCAATTAACTGAATTGCAGGTTGTTACCAAACAGCAGCGAATTTTTTGTCCGACTGAAATTAACAAATAGCCACGAACATTAGTGAGGAATAGGAAGGATCGAATGAAATGTCGAAATAGCCACGGACGCTGTTCTGTCAATAAGGTAAGGATCGGGAGGGATGGGAATTTATATTCCCATTCCTGCCCGTGTTTATCGGTGTTTACATCTCCCATCCACTGCCAGCACCGTGTGATATAACAGACCTCAAGATATCATCCACCTTGGATGAAAGATATTACATAACTACTGTTTAACTTTGTTAAAATGTAATTCAAACCTTTCATTAATACGTGAACTATGTATATATGCCAAATAGGCTTTCCTAAACAACCATACTGCGAACTTCAGTGATACAACTTTACAAATTAAAGTAAAGTAAATCATTGCTTTTAATGAATCACTTCCATTTAGAAAGAAAATTTGAGAGATAAATTAAAAATATATAGGCCTAGTCGTATTTTAATTTACTAATTGACCTCATCAACAAGTTTTTTTTTTAGCTAAGTGAGCCAATATTATGTAAAATATTTGACTCAAGTTATCAAGTCAGCGCAAGTTTTAGTGTCGTGTTGACGGTTCAAATTAAAGCACGGTGTTAATTTCAAGACTGTTTAAATTATTTAATTTTGATCATTTAATGTAAAATAAACTTATATTTTTCAAACTTTATGAGTAAACAGTTTAGGTAACAGGAAATAACGATATTACAATTCATTTTCCCATAGAGCGGGTGACTGCTACATGGGTGGGCCGTCGTGGCTATTTAGACATTTGCACTGGCAAACGAACGAGTCATCTTCACCCCTGTGTGCCAGTAGCCCATTGTTGCGAAGTCGGCAATGTTAACGATACGGTTTTTAATGCAAATGTTATTGCATTCCCCTGTTTCGGACG
>CM061534.1:3320542-3352824 GCA_030545055.2 Neoaliturus tenellus | reverse complement strand
GGCAAATTGAATAACACTTGGTCTTCTTCTTTGCATTAACTGTAAATAGCTAGCCCAGTCCTTCTGCTTCTGGGGTTTTTCCAAAAACCGATCAATCGCATCCAAGTCTTCTTCACTTACTACAATCTCTTCTTTTCTGTCCTCTTCACGATGCAATTCTCGGTGTAACTGTAGATAGCTATCACAGTCGTCCATCTGTTTCTGGTAGTTTTCCAATAACCGATCAAACGCATCCAAGTCTTCTTCACTTACAACAATCTCTTCTTTTCTGTTTTCTTCATGATGCAATTCTCGGTGTAAAACAAAGATATCTTCATCTTGGAAAAACTCACCACAAATATCGCAAAGAGCCATTTTTGAACAAGTTTGGCTTTGAGTGTGCACTCGGTGAATGTCCAAGCAATAATGAGCAGCGCGCTCAACCGGGTCCCTTTATACCCGAGGTTGAAGGGTGGGGGAAGGTGACGTCATATACATCCGGTTTATCAATCATTTAGTAAATTTGGCTTTTAAACACCCATTTTCAATATATTCTTCAACAGGCTTGATAAACCAATAATGTTTGGTCTAAATCCACTACTTTGTACAAATATTTTGAAAGATGTCTGTTTGAGCAAGTTTATGTGGAACAAGGTCACTTGGAATTATTATTTTTAGCGGGGATAGAGCACTGCAATAGAGCCATGGTATAGAAGTGGTGTATCCATCCAATTGGTTTGCCCTTTTTTATACCCCCACCAACTATGCATTTATGTGGGTCAAGGTCGCGTAAAAATACCCTTTGAGCGGGGGATAAACCACTAAGCAGCATGCTAGTCCATTGCCGCAAAGTGATCTATCCCCCGCTCTGTTCTACAAAAACCTCAATCAAGTCCAAGTTCAAGTCCTAGTTTAACACTTGGTTGGGAGAATTACATTAGTTTGATACTTATTTCTACCGTTACACTTGCTCCATTCTCAAAAAGATATAAATAATATAATCCTGGGTACTGTTCTTTTTCACGTCCTGCATGTTCCTTAATAAAGTCGAAGGCCAATCTTTTTGAATATTCATTATGAAACACTTCTCTTACACAAACAAGGATTTTTTCTTCGAGAAATTTCACTTGAATTGTTGTTAGTTTGCTTACATCATCCTTGTCTATCAGGGGTAGCTTGTAGGTGAAAGTATTTGGTGGTAGTTTGTGCGTTCTATCAAGTAAACAACAAAATTTTTTATACAATTTCTGCTCATTGTCTGTAATACTATTAATACCAAACAGATTATAGTACGAAGGATCATAAGGTATACGACGATACATTTTAAGAACCGGTCAGCATAAGCGCTGGAGCTAAAATGAGAAATGCGTGCAACCCGGCCGCCTTATATCCCCACCGGGTGACCACGCCCAAGGTACCCGGAGGGGGGGGGAGGGGCACTTCTCGTCCGGAGCAAAAAACTTTTTGGTCAAGGTCAAAAATTTTTCCCAAAAAAAAAGTTCGGGGGGGGGGGGTTCGCACTTTTTAAAAAAATAAGCCCCACTTGAGACATTTATGTTACCATAGCTGAAGCCTCCCAAGGGACCCAACTATAAACAACTCCAAAATTGTGGGTTACAAATACCTAACTGTTATATTTTTAACAGACATTAATGTATTAACTGTGTTAATAAGACCTGACTGTTAAACACTTTGAAAGATTTTACATATTTAGGTCAAGGTCACAAAAAAACTTTAAAAAAATAAGCCCCACACCCCCCTTTGGGGGTGTGAGGCACTTAGGTTGTCATCGCTGTAGCCTCCGAAGAGACCCAACTATGACAACAAGGCAACATCCAATGTCGTGTACCCTTCGCCACGCAAGACTTGTAAACATTTACTGCATTGTTTTTTCAGTAGCTAACAAAGATTCATTTACATAATTTTGTGTTTCCAGAAGGAAACAAACAAACTGAGGACACCCTAGTGGCTTACGTCCTCGTCCGAGTGCAGAGGCCGCCGCAACCTTTTGCATGCCAGCGTACAAACGGACATGCTCCCAAATGCCATCCGCAACCTTTTGCATGCCTGGCAGGAGCCTACCGATAATTAAAATAGGCTTTACACGGGGGCCTACTCCCGTAACCTATCTTTAATATTTTTAATTTACAATGCATTGAATTTTTACAAGTCTTTGTGGGTCAAGGCCACACGGACATTAAAAAATTTTGGCCCCCGTACATCCATGGCGAACCACGAATGTTCGGGGGCCTTGGGGACTAAAAACACAAATAGCTAACAAAGATTCATTTACATAATTTTGAGTTTCCAGAAGGGAAACTAACTGAGGACACCCTAGTGGCTTACGTCCTCGGTCCGAGTGCAGAGGCCATCGGCTTATTACCCCCATATAGGCGTACAAACGGACCAACTCCTATTTCTCAGCCGCATTGAAGCATGCATGAGAGTTCTCAGCCGCATTGAAGCATGCATGAGAGGAGCCTACCAATTATTAAAAGTGGCTTTACACGGGGGCCTACTCCCGTTCCCTGACTTTACAATTTACTTTGAGCATTGAAAAAGCTCAAGGGGGATTGCTAAAACAAGCGTATACACTTTAGAAACAAATAACACACTTACAACACACAATTGAGCTCAACGTAGTCAATGCTGGAACAAGCACATACACAATAAACACATAACAAACAAGACACAAAGGATAAAAGACACAGGAGACATAGGGTATAAGTAAAACACTCTCATATAAAGCAATTCGCAATACCCAAACGCAAGCGCAATATCTTACAACTAATACAAGTCTTAAAGTTAGAGTAGACTTCGCTAAACACTGAAGGCGCCATTCAATGTTTAGTGATGCCTATGGCGGTCCGTCCCGGTCGTTCACGTTCAACGCGCGGGAGCGGACTGCGAGCCGGCTCTGGCTGGACCCCCTTATATCCCCGCCGGGGCTGCCACACCCAGGATATCAGGGGTGGGGGAGGGGGTGGGGGTGGGGGTGGGGGTGGGGGTGGGGGTGGGGGTGGGGGTGGGGGGGGGGTTCGCATTTTTTGTCGGGGGGGGGGAGGGGGGGGGGGTTCGCACTTTTTGTCGGGGGGGGGGGGTTCGCACTTTTTGTCGGGGGGGGGGAGGGGAGGGGGGTTCGCACTTTTTGTCGGGGGGGGGGGGTTCGCACTTTTTGTCAGGGGGGGGGGTTCGCACTTTTTGTCGGGGGGGGGGGGGGGTTCGCACTTTTTGTCGGGGGGGGGGGGTTCGCACTTTTTGTCCGGGGGGGGGGGTGGTTCGCACTTTTTGTCGGGGGGGGGGGTCAGGTAAGTTAAGTGGGTCAAGGTCACCCACGACACTTGTACTCTAAGTGTTGGCTGTACCCCCACCACAACTGGGTCCCTAGGCTGCACAACACCGCTTCGCCAGTATGTCTCCGGCTTCCATGCGGTGCGTCTCGCTGTTCCATAGCTCTCTATATGTAAGTAATTTTACAAGTTCTGAATGTAGGTCACTACACTTTAACTCTGGGACGATATCGACTTGTAGTATTTCAGTGTTTTGACTCAAGGTCATCACACTTTAACTCTAGCACATCGGTTATCGTACCAGAGGTGCTCAATAACCTAACTTGTAATGTTTAGGGTGGCGTTTGCACGCCACATGGTATCGCCATGACTGTCCAGTCCAAGTTTTGAGTTAAATTAATTTTACTGTAATCTTTTCCATTTCCGCTTCGTTTTGCCAAAGTATAAGGTGTCGCTTAATAAAGTGGTATTTCTCTAAAGTTATAGGAGATTGCAGGGATACAATTAGTTTATTTAGGAGACTCTTCATCTTGGAGTTTAACACAATTTCCACTTTGACTTTGCTTCCTCGGCTCTCACAGCCTAAGCTGTACAGAAATGTTTCTTCTAGTGCCAACTCGGGCCAAGAGAACAGTGTGTTGACTGTAGGACAGCTCATGGTGAAGTGATGCGATACTCCAGCGTTAAGCCTCACCTTCCCCCGCCACTGTGACCTTCCCCCACTCCTGCTGTTTCCCCCACCTCTTTTCCCTTGACTCGTGCGCTACAAGCAGTCTCTCAGTATTTTGTGGACTTTTGTGAGGAGACGCCATGTCGCGGGACACTTTGGGTAAGAAACTTAGTCGTGTTAAGGCTTTATTAGTTGCTCACTGTCCACCACTCAAAGTTAAGGGGGTTTCGACTTTAGCTAAGTGGCGCAAACTATTGCGCGGACACCCTAAGTTTTATACAAAACGGACTAATGTCAGTTTTACTGATGAGGATTTGTTTAAAATATTGGATGAAATGACTTTTCCTTGCAAAATTCAGTTAGTTACTCCCATTCCTGACAGTTTAGAGTCTTAGTCTCTCAAGCCGATATACCTAAAGTACACAGAGCCGGACAGTCAGTCGCTCGGTGTCTGTCGTAGGGTGCACATCGCGGTTGTAGTACTGGTCTAAAGTAAGGCAGCTGGGCTAGTTCAAGGTCACCCGAGCGGTGTCACATGACGGTTTAGGCAGAGTCACGTTGCAAACTTCAAGTTTCCTCTGCACTTTTGCTGTTTCTCATCGCAAATTCGCTCCAAGTCGTCAAGGTCATGGGAACCGGACTAAAACTCGGAGCGTAGTGCGAGAAACCGCAAAAGTGCCAAAAAATTTTAGGTTTCAGCGTGACCTTGACCTTTGTGACATCGATGACGTCATTTTGGTGACGTAAGGGGTGATGACGTCATCAGCACGTCATTTCTGTGACGTCATGGGTGTGACGTCATCGAAATGACGTCATTAGTGATGACGTCATCGATTGCGTCATCGATGACGTCATCGGTGAGGTCATTGACCTCGATGACGTCATCGCTCAGGTGACCTTGAAGTGAGCCAGCAGCCTTACTTTTGCACTACTGGCAGCCGGCCGGTTCGGCACCGGAATGCCGCCCGGGTCTCAGGGGATTCTCAGAATTTTGGCCACTGCCTAAGGTGTAACTCCTATTTTGTCTGAGGATTATCCCTTTTTAAAATGGTTATTAAACATCGTAGAACTATGATTCAAATTTTGTTATAATCGTGTAATCAACACGCAACACATAGTCCACGAATTTTTATTGTACGTGCATTGGTTCGATTATTGGATAATTGAGGCAGTGGCCAAAATTCTGAGAATTCCCCGAGACCCGGGCGGCCTTCCGGTGCCGAACCGGCCGGCCGCGCTACAATAGGGGGTGTTTTGTCAACAAAGGATTAGGACGGGTCGGGACTACCTGCCTCCAGTCTCTCTAATTTTGGCATATACTATAACTCAGGCAATCTTCCCTCAGAATTACCGACATTTCGACGAGCCCATTTCGTTTTGCCGAACGAAGGACGCTCAGTCTCAAGAGAGTAGCTAACTGGTCACTTGAGACTCAAAATGAAACTTCATCATGACATGAAGTTAGCGTTGATTCATGTTGAAGACTCCTTCGTAGCTTAAGGCATGATTTGGCATAATATAGTTGAACAGTGGGAAGTTTGGTTACAAAATTCAATTTCTAATGTTATTCGTTATTGGTTAGATTGTTTTAATAATTATTGTTTTTGTGTATCCATTCACGTTTTTATTTTGGGGAAACTTAGATGGATGCTGGTGTTTTTGTTAACTGGATTAATACCTACTATGGATACGTATGAAGATATACTAACCTTTTTCCATAGGTATTACTTTGATTTTCAGATGACCCAAAGAACCATTAAAATTATGATGACAGAAATAAATAATTACTTGGTAAGTTCAAAGCTGAAAAAACAAATTGAATCCCGATGAAAGAAATTATTGCTTTGATGTCCAAATTATATTATTTTCAATAATTAATTACATCAACATATTTCAAATTGATCACACGGGCTCCCTGCACAGCGGGCCATGTAGGCCCCTTTGTTATGCCACTGCGCACGACGTGCAGCGCATGGCGGGTTTTAATATACTAGATTGCAGTAGTTAGAAATGTTGGCACGACGAGCGCTGCACGACGGGCCAGCGGCCAGCCAGCACATTCCACTGTGTAGACTGCAGAGCGACAGGCGTGCGAGAGTGATACGGTAGTGGTTCAGTGGTGAGTGTTTTTGTCTCAGACTTGCAGTGTGTTTTTATCTTATTATTATGAGTGATTCAAACGCATTTATGTCAGTAAATTTCCTGCCAACCTTCATCGAAGCCTATAGAAGTCATCCCTGTTTGTGGTTTATAAAATCAAAAGACTATTCAAACAGAAAACTAAAATCAAATGCATACAATGAACTTGTTGATTTAGCAAAAACAGTAGTGCCTGATTGTGACATAAATTTTGTTAAGAAAAAGATTGACCTAATAAGAGGGAGCTTTCGAAGGGAGCACAAAAAGGTTCAATCATCAATGAAGTCAGGCACCGGAACAGATTCAGTTTACAAACCAAAGCTTTGGTATTACAAGCTCCTGCTTTTCCTATCCGACCAAGAAGAGGAGCGATCATCCACAAGGAATCGACAAGTAACACAAGAGGATGTAGTAGATGAAGAAGACGACCAATCAAATGAAGCACAGGAAATATTTAATGAGGTAAGATTAAGTGTTAGATAACTCATAATATATGTGATTAATTTATCAGTAATACATACCTATGACAATTAAGTGCAGTTATTTTAAAAAATGGCTTCAACCGCTTACAACTCTGTCTTGCCAAGATTCTTACTTGACCCATTGTAGTAAAGTTGTTCTGACAGTACATCTGAGGCATTCCGTTGATTTCCCTTCATTCAATTCTTGCAACGTGTTTATCGCCAAATTTTGTTTTCCCCACTCTTCTTCAATAATCGCACCAGTTTCAAGCTCCTTTTATATTATTGCATTAGAAATGTAGGTATGTGTCTTTGCACTTTCCCTATATAAAACTATTTAAGCACAACATGCCAATGTCACACATTTAACTTTACTAGGCGACAAGGTAAACTACTGTAAAAACCCCTGAATGTAGAATTTATAATGCCAAAAGCATGAAAACTCTTCAAGTTCTGGGGAGTCGATTGTGAAATAGACTATTTTTTATTCGTATGTCAAATATTTTTTAGGAAAAGTTTTCAAAAAATTCTGTCAACGCAAAAGCTTCATCTTGTATGAAAACCTGTTCAAGTCCACCGATATTTGAACCAGCAGTTAACCAGCCTTAAGCTTCCGATAAAATCAATGTCACCACCATCCGATGCCCGACCATTCTTAACATCAACCGTGATAAAATCGTGGTTGGCATCCATAACAGCCTTTAGATCAACACTAAAATAACCCTTATAATAATTATAGAAGTATATGAACTACTGTTTGAGGCTTTGCAATTAATTTCTGTATGCTTGCCACCCACTGCCAATCCACAGTTGGGGAAATTCCACTTAGCAAATTATTGGCTACCATTTTCCATTCAGCATAATCAAAATTATTTACCATCCAAAAAATATTTTGACAGTGTGAAAAACCTTTCAAGTATTGTCTGCACTTGGTATAAAAATACTGTATCACAAACATATTTTTAATGAGTCAGCAGTCCTTAGGCTAAAACGTCATTTTGAGAGACAGTTATTATCACTTTCTAAATATTACAATTTTTTTCTAGAAAATCAATCACTATACTTTGAATTGTAACTAACTATAAATTCTATAAAAAAATGACAGAACAAAATAAGTGTATTATTGTGTAACAATTGAATAGTATCTCAATAAACATTAAATTTTGAAACAGTGTAAATATCTTACAAATTGAAATATTTTATATTACACTCTAAATAAATAAATACTCAATATACACAGTACCTCATTTACAAACTACAATTAAAAATAATTAATAAGTAATAGTTAAAAATGAATTAGCTAAACATTTTCGTTACATATTACAGGAATTGGAATGTTCGGAAACAAATTTGGATACTTTCAAGAGAAAACTACCATTACCAGTAAGTACTTCTAAAAAACAGAAAAAGGAAAAAGATTCCGATAACAATCCTTATTTACAGAATGTTGTATCTCTCTTAAGCGAACCTGATGAGGAATTCGATTTGTATGGGAAGTCTATAGCCGCGCAGCTCAGAAAGTTAGATCCCATGCAGAACATTTATGCTCAAAACATTATAAACCAAGCTTTATTTCAAGGAAAATTGAATAAGCTGCAAGAAAACACCACTATCTACACTCCATCTGAGTACAACAGAACACCAAATTCAATTAATTATGGAAGTGGAAGATGCTCTCCATACTACGGAGATATGATGCCGAATGTTGGGTCCAACTCGAAGTGATGTACAAGTAGGCTATTCCCCGAAGCGGCAAACCCTGACACTATGCAACATTTTAAAATTCTCGAAAAGAACAATAATTTAAACGAGTCGTCACCCGTTGATACAGCTCTAGTCATGGTGAGTGGAGAGCTAGGCATATAATGTGTGAATCATGTATAAGATGTACTAAGCTTATATTAATTTTACTTAATAATTGTTCATTTGCTACTCATAACTATCAAATAAATTTAGAAACTAATTGGTTTGAGCCCTTTGCAGCGGGTAGCAAATGTATTATTTTTTCTTATCTTTAAATAATGTTATCCGAGCAAATATTGTCATTAAATGTCGTACTAGAACCTATTTTTTTCAGAGAAAAATGTTTTTGTTTTGTTAAAGTTCAAGGTATGATTTATGTCCAATATTTATGTGTGTTTATGTAAATTATCATTTTTTACATTGACTTTTATGTTATTTCTGGTTAAAATTATTAATAGTGAACAAAAACTTAGTTAACAAACTGATGTCAGATGCAATTTGACTTTTAATTTTATTTGAATGTTTGTTATTTTGTATGTTTGTTTCTGAGAAAAATAAATTATTCTATTCTGTTCTAGTTCTATATGGATTTTTATTTACTTTATATATTCATCACTTAGGCCTATTAGCCTACATTGTATACAGCTTTGCAAGTTTCTGGGATGACATTCCTAAGTGTTTAAGGAGAGGTAATAGGGGAAAACTTTAAATCCTCTAGACATCTTCCAGTGGCCAAGTACCTCAATGTCGTAACCAGTCTTTGTTCTGCTGTTATGGCTGTTCTCATTACTGTATATAGGGCCTTTCAACGTGTGGCCGAGCTATTTCCAACAGGTAACTGAACGTCTTATCATACATTTTTTAAATAATTTTTATTATCATCTGGGTTATTTTCTTTCAATTAACTCAATAGCTCATATCTGAAAAATAGAAAGATGCTAGGCAACTTTTACTCCAAATCTCAAAATTGTCGCTTCACAGCTCGACACATAAAACTGAGCAGCACGAGCACGACCGTGTGTAGCCGTGTTTTTGACACGCCGCCGTACAGTGCACGTGCATGACGGACAGAGCTCGTCGTGCGGCGCTCCACCGTTTATATGGGCCGCTTTGTCTACGCTACGGTACAAACAATACTGAACATTATGCGATTTCCTAAGACAAATCGCTGGTCAAGCAGAGCGTACTTCTAGTACAGTGATCGGGCTGGATACTACTCCTGAGTATAAAATTCAAATTAAGTGTAACTTGAAAAAGATATATAAATATACATATTGATGACAGCACATAAAGATCTCCTAACTAGTGAAAGGTTTACAGTCAACAGTCATATATGAGTGGACATTTGGTTGTTATCTGGGCATCTGTGTCCCAGGACCATGTACCATATTCTGTATGATGGTCCTGGCCGTGTCCCATCATTACTCTCCATACCCTATATTACGGATATCTCAGCCATTGCCAAATTGACTTCTAGAAATTTTCAGAAGTAAGTATACACTCTCCCCAGCTACTATAATCTCACCAAATCATTTTGCATTCATTTAATAATTAACCACGACATATTTAATCTTACTCCATAAATAATTTAAACTTGCCAACAACTGACCGAATTACTTTCAAATGTTTGTAGATATTTACGTCATTTTTTTAGAGGTGTCCAATGTATGTTGAAAAATTTACACATAGACATTGGTGTTATCTTTAGGTTAAAACATAACTTTCAGAGATCAGTACGATCACGATCGTTGTGCTCAGCATTATCAATACGATAGAAGTGAAGTAACACTTGCAGTGGTAGGGGTCTAGGTTTTTAACAGGTTTAATCAGTGTCAAATCGTGAATTTATTTTGGTTACTTATACCAAGGAGTAAAACTTATGTTTTGAACCGACGTAGCATTTGGACCCATGTGTTGAGCCATTCAGAGTTTAGGAGTATCAAAACATGTCAAACTCTAACTCTGTTAGGATTTTAACTCTAAAGACATAAACCTATATACACAACATAAAAATATGCGTACACAATATACACATTGTATACTTTATGTAATATACAGTAGTAGTTTTCGAAAATACCTACAGTAATATATTTCCTCACGACTTAGGAGAGAATGTTTATTAAAGAACAGAGACAAGCCCACCCTTGTGTTTTTATCTAGTATTCTTTTTATTAATTGTAATTTGAAATAAAGTTTAAGTGAGTCTTTAAAAAACGTGATGATGATAAAAAAGCACTTTGGTTAGTTAAGTTTGGGTTTAAAATTAAATTCTCAATTAACTGAATTGCTGGTTGTTACCAAACAGCAGCAAATTTTTTTGTCCGACTGAAATTAACAAATAGCCACGAACATTAGTGAGGATTAGGAAGGATTGAATGAAATGTCGAAATAGCCACGGACGCTGTTCTGTCAATAAGGTAAGGATCGGGAGGGATGGGAATTTATATTCCCATTCCTGGCCGTGTTTATCGGTGTTTACATCTCCCATCCACTGCCAGCACCGTGTGATATAACAGACCTCAAGATATCATCCACCTTGGATGAAAGATATTACATAACTACTGTTTAACTTTGTTAAAATGTAATTCAAACCTTTCATTAATACGTGAACTATGTATATATGCCAAATATAGGCTTTCCTAAACAACCATACTGCGAACTTCAGTGATACAACTTTACAAATTAAAGTAAAGTAAATCATTGCTTTTTAATGAATCACTTCCATTTAGAAAGATAATTTGAGAGATAAATTAAAAATATATAGGCCTAGTCGTATTTTAATTTATTAATTGACCTCATCAACAAGTTTTTTTTAGCTAAGTGAGCCAATATTATGTAAAATATTTGGCTCAAGTTATCAAGTCAGCGCAAGTTTTAGTGTCGTGTTGACGGTTTCAAATTAAAGCACGGTGTTAATTTCAAGACTGTAAATTATTTAATTTTGATCATTTAATGTAAAATACACTTATATTTTTCAAACTTTATGCGTAAACAGTTTAGGTAACAAGAAATTACGATACAATTCATTTTCATATAGAGCTTGTGACTGCTACATGGCTGAGCCGTCGTGTCTGACATTTCCACTGGCAAACGAACGCTTCTTAATAATCTCTAATGATTACTATTTTTAATTCCCTTTCCTGTCCGTGTTTCCATCACCATATACTGCCGCGGCATGTGATATAGAACAGACCTCAAAACCAAAGGAACTTTAGTAGGGTTTTATTAGCCCAGAAACTCGTGCCTATTTTGAAGCGCCCAATCAAATAGCTAGTAAAGCCCAGGCCCGCTGACATATAAGCCAATCTTAAGTTACAGGGTAAGAGATAGACCTATACACAGGGGCGAACCCAGGGGGGGGATAAAGGAAATATACCCCCTCCCCTAAATATTGGAGAATAAAAAAATACGCAAAAAAATATTCTATAACAAATAGTTGAAATATTATTTACGTACGCCAGACTTTAATAAAGAGATATAAACGCCAACTTATATAAAGAATAATAGGGGGTTTAATTGCACAATGCAGAAAGATAAAACAGTAATATTACTTCCAAAACAGGAAATTTAGTTTTGAAAATGAAAAAAATAACTGCGCGTATTAATTATATATTATCTTTATATAGACTATAACTTTTTACTGTACTTCACCTGATTGTTATTCATTTCCCATCGTATTATATACTCAATACATTTATTCCAAGTTTATAAAATAGTCTGAACCCTTTATTTAATAATCAACAAAACCGATTAGTTTCACTCCAAAGTCTGACGGAGTAGAGGTCTTCATAAAGTTAGATTTTGAAAATTCACTAAAACTAACCATATAGCTTAAAAAATTCTAAAATATTCCGGGGAAGCCCCCCCGGACCCACCGTATTCTTGGAGGGCATTCCATATCCCCCAAACCCCCCGATGTTACCCCTATGCCTAAAATATCCTCCCCCTCCCCCCCCCACGAAATTGAGTGCTGGTTTCGCCCCTGCCTATACATACACTGTAAAGACAATGAAAAGGACTCTGGAGTGGAAGTCTTGATTCGTCCATACGTCCAGATAGCGACATATACAGTATGTACCGAAACATCAAAACAGCTACGGCGTGTTATAGGACACACGAGCCGTTCTAAAGGACAGCCACACACCGAGGACTCCAGGACAGTGGTCCTGATAGCAGGATAGCGTCGTCTACGTCTACACGTCTATAGCGCCGCGTGGGCGGGGAGGGGGTGGGGGGCGCCGGTGACTCAACAGTCAGTCTACCCGCGGTCCACTCCGTGAAACGTTCCGTTCTACAGTGATCCAGTGATTAAACAGTTTAGCCGGCAATTGTAACTATAGGTAAGTGCTATTTTATGTTTTTATTTAACACAGCAACACAGTTTTTGTATTCAAGAACAATTGATTGTTTTTATTTATAATTTAAGAATTTATATTATTATTGTTATTGATGTTATTATAAATAACAATTTTATAGTAACAGTTTTTATTCCTAATAATAAAATATAATAAATACTTAATAATTATTTTCCTTAATAGGCCTACCGGTACTTGTTTAGTTTGTTGTAAACAGTATAGTACACCGGCAATTTTTAATTTTACACATAAATAAATACAATTCATCATCAAAACAGTATTATATGAGTTGTTCTTTACTGTAGAATAAAATGTATGTAAATATATTTTGTCCGCAGAAGTTTTATAATCACCAATAATTGGTATATTTTTATTAAGTAAATTGAATAATTTTTTGTTAAATTAGTTGAATAAATAAATAAATTGAACGATAAAAAAGGGTTAATTCTTTAACTCTCAGAGGAAAAGACATTATTAATGCTACTAAAAGTTTAGGCTATAGCCTATATTTTATGCAGATCTCGGCAAAGTACTCTCAAAATATTACTTTTCCCTTTTAAACAAAACATAAATGTAATTTTTTAAGACAAATATTTTGAAAGTTATAAATTAACTTCATTGTTAACTAAATTAACTATGTGTATAAATTAACTTCATTCAGGTGGACGACTATGGGAATTATTGTGCGGGAACGTTGCCACCCTGTTCTATTAATGAGAACAGCTGATGTGTGACATTGTTTACACGTATGTGTCATCTGTTTCCGACTTCCGTCACAATAAGCGATTCCCTCTCCCTTGTTTCGTCTTGAGTAGACCGTTGAACGTTGATCAGACGGGTAGTTGTAACCTCGTTTATAACTTGCGATTGTCTAAAAAATTAAACTTTCTTCAAGGTAAAAATTTATGAAAATTTGAAGACAATTGCTTGTATGAGCTTGAAATATATTTTGTTTATGTTGTTAATTTAATGCTAATTTATTTTTAACAACTAAAGACTCTTTCTTGCACGCTCAAACTAGCAACAACATGCACACGTTAATCGCTTATACTGTATGATTAATTTCAAATAATAAAGTTTATTTGTTAAATTGCTGTTTACTCACTTAAAAAATCAAAATGAGGGAAATTTCGGTTGAAATAAGGTATGCTAAGGTATTAGCGGTTGGCTAAGGTGAAATAAGAAAAAAAAAAAGATGCCAACGCCTACAATGAAACTACAATCGGCCTTATGCATTGTAACGTCAGAAACAAACAAACGGTATTTGTTACCAATAGTTTACGTTATAATTACTGTAATTAGCATGACTGTTTCGTTTTTCAACGAGCCCATCACCACACGTGTGGTCGATTACAGTTAACCGCTTACGCCAGTTATCATGAAACAATAATACACGTCATAAAAGTTGGTGATCATAAGTAGGGTGAATTTATATAGCCTAGTAATGCCTACTCTTCTTGATTATTTTATAAGTTTTTGTCAAACTAATGTTTTATAAAAAAATAATAAAAATTATGTGTCTTTATTTTATTTCTTACTTGTGATTACGTAATGACGTGTTAATTATTTCAGAGAGTACACAGATTACACTTTAAAATAAAAGTTAAACATGCAGGATAGTTAGTTTACAATACTTTATTTTTTATTGTACACAATCTATTATTTTCACTCTATGCATAACACAGCAATATTTCAATTATACGGTGTTAAAATTAATTAATTTGACCTAAATAAGTTTTTATTCGATTAACTTTAGGCGTGTTTTACTTTGTTAGTGATTCATAATTCCTTAGTACTGTATCACCTTTCGAGGCGGTGTTTTTCGCTCCGCTGCGTGTCATGTGCAAGATGGTTTCAAATTCGCGAGCCAGCCAGGTGCTGGCTAGGGCAGGTGCAAGGGCCCACATTAGTTTTGTAACGGCCGCAATCTTGAGTTTCCGTTCGGATACCACCACCGTCTTCTTACACTTACTGGAAAATCATTATTCTTTTCAACACAAATAGTAGTTATTCATCTATCAGACAACCCTGAATGTAAATTGAGAAAAGTAAATTGAAGTACTATACTATTGCACACCCAATTATAATGACTGACCAATTATAATGACTGATAATGTCTTCCCTTCAGGGGGACTGTAAAAACTTAAAAGTTATTTTATACTTCATTTTAAATTAAATTATGAATTATCATTTTTTATTAATTATTTCATTGGAAATTAAATTATAATACATTGCCCACTACTTGGTTGGAAATAACAGAAAAATCATTAAAGAAAAAATTGACTGAACAATTAATTAAGAAATCACCATATAAAATTGAAGAATGCTTATCGAAGAACTTTTGGATTTCTTAGAGTAATATTTAAAATTTTTGTTGACTATGTAAACTATTGCTATGTATATATTTTATACCAATGCAATAAAATATTATTATTATTATTTTATACTTTATTATTTTATTATTATTTTATACTTTATTTTTTGTATAAATTTTTAAAAACTGATTTTGCAGAGATGTCCTTATGACCAGTGCTTCAGAGTTCAGTCACTGAGAGAATTGTGAAGCCTGTAGCGACCAAAGATCTCATTGAGATGTCAGAAAAACAGTGACAGTTCCTTTATTAGTATATGGAGAAATTTATTTACTACTAGAGACATTCATCCAAGAAAATGTGTTATTGTAGCACAGGGAATACATTTAGTTAATGATACTTTTACAAACACTTAAACAAATAAAGATGATTTCGAAATAAAAACTATTAAAGAAGTCTTTAGGATTATAATTACATCAACGCAGTACTAAAGAAGATTGAGCCGTTAACAAATACATCTAAATATAAGCCATTATTACGCCTGTATGATAAGTAAGCGTTAGATAAGAAGCGGACATAACCTGATATCTTAATGAGTCTGATTATTAATCGTATGCTAATCAAAATCCACTTTTCCGTTACAATTATCACTATAAATTTGCGAGATAGATCTGCAGGGCAAAATAGAACAGACAATCCATGAAACAAATCTTATGTATCGATTAATTTCATGGACTCGTTATTCTTACTTTTCGTTTATATTCTGGTTACATTAAAAAAATAACCTATATATTTTGAACACAGTGATTTGTAATCAATTATCATTACAATAAAAACGCGTGTTTTGTATTGGAGTGTCTGCATTAATTATTTTCGTATATTTACTTCACACTATAAGTTTCGACAATAGTTTTAAGAAATTGATTAACACATTTAGGCTATATCTATTCACGCATCGGAACTTTCTAAATTAATATTACTGATCAGATATCGATATAAACTACTTGAAAAGGGAATATCTCAAACAACTGAGTCATCGTTTACCCAGACATTTAGATCAATAAAAGACACTCTTTGTCTTTGCTAGTTTAGGGTGACTGGTATAGGGTTTCCTCACGCACAAGGCTTGTCTACCTAATCGTAATGAGGTATGAAGGGATTAGGACGCCAATGGCCGCTCATAAACACATCAAAGGCGTTGGTTTTTATTAAACGCTCTAAGTTAGGATAAAACTACAGTTAAAAGTTGTTTATCTTAATTTTACAGCAGTATTATATCATGCCAAGTGTATGTTGAGACTTTCGATTATAAGTCCATTATTGGTCTAATTAATTTGTCAAGCATGACCTTCTGTAATTCTCTACATCTTTTATTTATTTGTGTGGGCCTATTATTTGATATGATTATTCCTTGCCTATTTCCATTTTGATTTCCATTATCAACTGATCGTTGATTCGATGTTGTGGACCCCGTAAAAACTAGGCCTATCATTTAATTTATAGACATTTTCTCTTTTTATACTATTATCACTAAAGTAAATGTGTGAATGAAATCAGTTTAGATCCCTGACCTAAACTGCAGCAAAACTGAGTAAACCATTGGGAGGTTAAACAGTTTTCTAGCACCCTTCAAACCCTTAAACCATCCTCTAGCATAACTTCCAACCAAACAACTTCACCGCGAAATTTCTCCACCCACATCAGCGCTATTGTCGGGAGAAATTTCCCTTTCGAAGAGAAGGTCGGGGTCTCAAATGCCTAATTAATAAAATCGATGGTGAAATTCCCCATTGATCACGACTGCCGAGGTCTCGTGCCGTGATGCCGAGTTGTGCACGATAAGGCACCGCTTTCTACGGTTCACTTCTCCGCTCCCAGAGGTCGGTCTCACGTCTGCGCCCGTGTGTCTGTCCGTCAGATTCTCACCTCACCTCGGCACCCACGTGAGAAACGGCCAACGCTGACAGCCGTGAACCGTGTCACGGGTGGGAGTCAAGGTTTGTAGGTTAGTTTTTTTCTGGAGACACAGTGTGAGATTGATATACGGGTGAAGACGTTTTAAATGTGAAAACGTCAGTTGTACTGGAAACTGATTCAAAGACTACTGGAGACTACGTAGTCTCATGTAGTCTGTATGTACAGTGGAGTCTGTATGTAGTCTCAGATGTAGGGCCTAGGCCTACATGGTCTTCCAGCCAATCCACAGTAAAATCAATATTTATTGTTAAGGCATTGAACTTATTTTCTTAAAACCTTTTAAAGCGATGTGAAGTTGTAGTTTATTTTCCTTCAAGTTAATTGAGAATTTTAATTTTAATCATTCCATTTTCTAAACGGTTTGTTAAAACGAAGAAACAATTTAGTAAATTTGAATGAGTTTATCTGTGGAAACTTATTTGAAGTTTTTTTACGGCTTGAAGTTTAGAAATTAGTATTTAGTAGTTAGTTGTATAGTAAGAAGAGAGAGTATAAGTATAGGCTATAGTAAATACAACTAGCAAACACATTTCCGTTTAAGAACGTAGTTTTCAAAAATGTTTTACGATACAAAATATAAATATTTAACTTCTGTCAAACAAGTTAAATATATCTTTGACTTAACTTGCCCTTGATAGAATAATTGAACATATTTTTTTCAGACTTCAAGTTTGTAATGGCACAAGAACATTGTCAATTATTTCATTAAGAAACTTTCTGTTTACATATTGAAACTAGTGTTGATAGTTTTTTACTTAGTAGGCCCATTATTAAACATTTTTTGTGCTCTCCTTTAGACCACCGTGAAAACCATGATGGGAGTAACAAATTGATTAGTAGCCATGCTTGAAAAAACTATGGATAAAACGACTTAGCCAACTCTGCACAAGACCAGAAAACTAAATCCAGTTTTCGGTCTGCAATTGCAATAATCAAGCCCTGATGTGGTGTCACACACACAGAGTACTTCCTGTACCGGAGAAAGTGTCCTTGATTGAGAGTGATGACGCCGTTCTTGTCCGCCGTTACGTCGCGGGTTCGAGCCCCGAGGCTGGGCTGTATGTTGCTGTTGCTACGTAACCGACCGGCACAACGGCGAAACCGGACCCTGGTCACGTGACCACACGATGTGCCGGGCTGCATGGACAAAAGCTGGGCCTGGTGAATAGATAGCAAAGTCATCTGACATTCATTACAGAATTGGTTCATTTTACAGAGGTATGAATCCTGTAGGATCTATTGTAAACTAGATACGAGATATATAATTCCCTAACCGGCGCCGTCGTAATTAATTCGACAAATATTTACAAAAGTACATTAGATTTACCCTTTTACATTAATTGAGACTAGACTATGTGCAAAAACTTGCGAGTCTTAATACATTTAAAATTAATTTTGCTTGTAGGGTAACTATCTTGGCAACATCATTTCAATATATACATAGCCTACAGTACAGAGGTCTTAACTTGTTTACGGTGAAATAACGAGCAATTTATTTTTTATAGCCCCTTCACCCCGCATATTGAATATTCAGGGTGAAGGTATGCGGTATTTACATTTGAATTACCATATAACGATACAAGTATCCAATGTTTATCGTAATGTTACGTAAAATAAATATAAAAATTTGACGTCATTTAACTTTGATATTTTGAACATCAAATAAAGATCAAATAAATATAAAATTTTTCTATTGACGTAATTTGACATTTCGAACGTAAATTTGACGTAAAATAAACATTCTGGGCTCTGTATACTTATGTATTCAACATATTAAAATTTAAAATATTTCATAAGTGTAACGTTACAAATTACTTAAATTACTCCTCTCTTCGTAATCCCAGGAGAAAGGGAAACTAACGTACTTTATGATTATACCTCATATATTACGTAACTTAGGCCTATGCAGCCTGCCCTGCCCCATAGTTTATTACCAGTTATAAAAAAATACACAAAAGACGTAGTATATCCTTAAGGTCAAACATAACATGTAATCAAGTCAAGAAAAAATATTTTTTTAAAATCAATTTGTCGAAAGTAGGCTACATAGTAAATTGATTTAGGGCCGACAGGGCGGTTTAGACATGCTGATATGTATAATTGGGCACTTTCTTCCCACGATTGCGTAGACATTGCAGAGATCCCTTCTAGGAGGTAAATTTTCTGGCCGGTAGGCCTACAGTTACCTGGGTGACGGATTGCGTAATCCTTCTCGGAGGCATCTCTTCTCTGTAGTATCTGATCATAGAAATTAAACTAACATATTAACCTAAATATTATAATTTTAAATATTTTGCCCTGGACAAAAGTTATAAACGAAAATACCGGCTAGAAGGCCTCCCATATTGCCCCACATCACTTTATTCGTCTACCGTTTTATCCGACAGTATAACCACGCATTTGCATGTTTATGCCGGCCACCGTTGTTGACCGCGCCAATCTAACCGTCCGATGACGTCACCCCTGACGTCACCCACACGGAGTATCACGTGACACAACTCATTGTTGCAAGCATTTCACTCCTTTTGTAGACCACACTGCGTCACCGTTACATCGAGTGACTGGTTATAAATGATTAGAAATCACTCCCCTTGTCAGGCTAACCATGCCCTCTCGCATGGTGGTTTCAACATGACATACACCACACAGTATGTTAAAAAGTAGATAAATATTTAATTTTTTCATGACTGTTTTCATAAATATCGTTGATTTTTGTTGTTGTACAATTGTGGTACGGTACAATTGTTGGTCCAGCATGGACCAACATTGCATTTAAATGTTACCAGTGACACCTTTTTGAAATATCATGCGTCTTATTACTGAAGTTTATTAGTTCAATTAATTATGGCGTAGTCAGTAATTTTACTTATACTAGGGGTACCTGTGCAGCGCAATGCGCAGCATTTACCCGAGTACCTTGTTATAAAACCTTGCCCCCTTGCATAAAAAATTCAAAGTTCTATTTAGCTTTTAACATGTATTTTATGATTTAACTATAAAAATCTGTTTGAAATTAAAAAAATTGTTCCCCATGTTAATTTTATGGACAAAAACGAAATTTAAGTTCTTCCCTTCATAGTACAAATATAAAAAATCTAAACCCTTATTGTTAAACTACGAACCTAGACGAATCTTATGACATCTCAAACATTGAATTTCGTCCAGAAATAAGGGAGGAGTAATGTTCACAAAAAACTGCTTCACGTATTAGACTGTATAGGCCTATATAGATAGGTACTTATAACTTAATTAATTATTTCAAGTACACAATTATTTCACATATTAAACTAGCATCAGTTAAACAAAAAGTATAACAGTTAAAATCTTTTTCGTATAAAATTCTATTGTTTTAGCAGAAAAATACTAAAATTTAAGTGTCTCTACAGAAGTAAAATCCAATTACTTCTAATTCGTGTTGTTTAGTTTTTCATGTTCCATGATGGGAAGCGTCGTTAGTAGGCTACATGGCAAAGCGTAATTGGCTAGTAAAAAACTTTCAGATTAGGATTAACAAATAACTCAAACTAAAATAAAGTAAATAAACTAAATTATTGCTAAATAAAATTCCAATACAGATTTGATTACCGCAGAGTTTTCAACAATGGCAACAAACGGTAGTTTACTGTATATAATTTTATCTCTATAGACATAAAAAATTATAATGTTATCGTTAATTATATGTTAGATCGTTAAGGCTGCGGTCTACCCCTGGCGCGCACCCAAATGCAAGGGTTTTTTAGAATCGTGTTATCTTCTGCCAAATGAAGCCTAGAGCTATAAATAAGGTGTCATATTAAAGAAGAATAACGGTACTAGTTTTCGTCTGTTACAATTTTGCAATTAGTTCATTAAAACCAATAGAAAACTTCAGTTAAAAATCGAGAAAAACAGATGATTTTAGACCGGTATAGCTGAAATTAGAAATTTTATTTTAAAATTCTAAAAAGATAGCCGACTAGATCCTTTTTTCTACTTTTAGAAAAAGTTAAGAGCCAATCTCTATCTTAATTGGTTATTTTTAAAACACGATCCCCGTAAACCTCTGCATCTATAAAACTAAAAACAGATAATTTTACACAATTATAACTGAAATTAGAAATTTTATTTAAAAATTCTAAAAAGATAGCCGACGAGATCCTTTTTTGTACTTTTAGAAAAAGTTAAGAGTCAATCTCTATCTTAATTGGTTAATTCTGAAACACGATCCCCGTAAACCTCTGCAGCCATCAAACTCGCCTAGCGCTACGGCCGCGAGGCGGCATATTCGGCATTGTTGTTGTTTTTGTTTTGGTTGGGGTAGACCGCAGCCTTAAAGGGGTAGCCTCTCTCCCACTGCATTATCTTTGGTTGCACGAAACGTGAGCCCACCAGAATTTGTCCTATACATACGGTAAGCAGTTTA
This sequence comes from Neoaliturus tenellus, assembly GCA_030545055.2. NCBI lineage: Eukaryota > Metazoa > Arthropoda > Insecta > Hemiptera > Cicadellidae > Neoaliturus > Neoaliturus tenellus. The sequence goes on along the minus strand of CM061534.1, from coordinate 3,331,496 downwards.
ACAGCCTGAATTTAAAATGAAGACCTTAGTAATGATTTTAATGTATATCATTATAATGGATGATCCACACCATGTTGTACGAGACAGAGCCAACCTGCCCATATGAAACACAAATTCTGGCGGGCTGTCTCACGTCTCGTGCACTAAAACAAACTGTACTAAAATGGCTCTTCCTTCTTTAACAGCAATCTTTCATTGGATATAGCAATAACATAAAAAAATCATAATTTATTAAATTGGAAAAAATAACCTGGTAAATTTTTTACGGAGTAGGCCTAAGCATAATTTTGTTTGTTTTACCAAGATGTATTTAATATCATTAAGAAGAGTAGACCCTACTAATCTCTCATTCATGCTTGGCTTTAAATTACCTATTAAGTTAGGTCGCCATTTCAGTAAAGGTGTTAAAGGTGTTTGCCTAAGCTCTTTTTTGTCAATTGAATAGAATGGTTGGAGAAAACCTTTACACGGAATATTTCGTCGCATAAGGTGCTTCAACTCCTACAAAGAAAAAAAACGTCTACAATCGACCCCCAATTTAAAATCCATTATCATTAACCACAATTATAATCGTAAAGATCGTCATCTAGGCTTATCATCGTACTAATGGACCACACAATATAGGCCTAAGCTCTTGTTTACCTAAGTTTGTTCTAATATAAAGTGTTAAGGACTATAGGTATGTAACAACCCTTATCCCAAGAAAAAGTTATACAGCAGTAGCATCTTCCGTAGTATTTTTTTCTTTTTTTAATGAGGGGGCATAACGAAGACCTCTATCTTCATCTTCGACGTAAAGTGATAATATAGAGTTGATGGGGAGACAAAAAACGGTGTGCTTATGTCATTTCATCTTCATTTCATTCCTCTCATCTAATTTTTTCTCTTGTTTACCTTTAGTTACTATTGTATCTGAACTAGATCCCACTGGACACAGGCTTGACTAATGTTTGTCACAGCAACGTTGTTAGTTGAAAACCTCCTATCATTCAGACCAAAAATAACACAAGTACTGTAGGATTTACTCTTGAAACCAACGTATTAGGCCTACATGTACAATACACTAACCACACGAAATAGTACAATAACGATAACACCATCATCAAGCTTTCTTCTCAAAGTAGAATGGTAATGGTAAAAACTGTTTTAAATCTTCAGTCATATCTTTAAAGGCATGCCTAAATCCCTTGTTTTTCATCCATCAAAAGTTAAAAATCAATTTGAAGAAATTGTGCAATGTAAGTACACCACTGGGCGATAAAAGTTCACTGAATCACTTTACAAGACGCAGACACTACCAGGGCGTATTTTAAGGCTAGGGTCTAATAGAATGAAGGATGAGTGTTGCCTTAGCTTTGTCACTGTCAAAGACTAGTTGATGGCAAATGGTAAAAGCCTTTAGATCCTAGAATCAGCTGGTTTTCCCAACACGATCGGTCAGTCGGCAGCGGTCGGTAGGTCAACGATCACTCCTGGAGGTCACCCAGGACCTGGGACTGGGAGCGACTCCTGAGTCAGCGCCGTGAGTCACGGCGGCCACCGGCTACTGGGCTGGCGGCGGGCCAGGAGGCGCAGGAGGTGGAGGAACAGGAGAGTCGGAGGTCAGGGTCAAGTGACTCAGGGCACGGTGACATCAGCCGTGCTGAGGAGTGTTTTCATTCAATGTAATCGTGTGATCCAAGGAATATAACCCAGTTGTCACATCAGCATGGCTTTGAATTTCTAGTATCAGATTTAGCTTATAAATAGAAATGAAAAACAAACGTCTTCACTCCTTAATATATTTACACTTATATTGCAAAGAATACAGAAGGTAAATATACGAAAAGATGGATAAAGGCAATCGATTTCTACCTATCATCGTCATCATTCCCAAAGAGAGATTGCATTCTCTCTTTGGGACTGATGATGAATTGTGTGTCCGGTCGAAATCGATTGCCTTTTTCCATATTATTGTAATATATTTACCCTCTGTATTCTTTGCAGTATAAGTGTAAATATATTGTTGAGTGTTGTAGACTTTTGTTTTTCATTTCCGATTGCCAACAACACGTATCATGCTAATAAAATAGTCTTATTAATAAAATAGTCTTATTAAATACGCTACATATACTTTCCCCTTCCTATTTTTAAAAGATGATAAAAAGTGGATTCATTAATATGTCATTACAGTTTGTGTTTTATAGTAATTGGACACTTATTATTGATTTTATAGACAACTTGTGCCATCGCATGGCAACCAAAACATATCACTTAATATTCTTTAAACAGAAAATGTATCCTAAATTTATAAAATATGAGGTTATTTAGTGTGTAATTACGCATTTTAAAATGCGCAAATAACAATTTTATGTCATAAACAGGACTACACCGATTCTCTAGATATGGAACAGTAGAAGCAAGATCCGCAATCGGTAATATTTTGCTACAATGAAAACGTAACGCAGACAAATAATTTTTCACTGTATCTGATAATGTTAAACTATACGTTTTACGCAAGTTCGGTTGACAAACGGTTTGCCCCTTCACTTGAGTAACCTTAGGCACAATCTTAAGCTTAGGTGGAAGGTGGGATGCAACCGACCACTCCCAGTGTCCTGATGGGTCTAAACGTGGCCCGATAACACGGTTACAAGTTTCACAGTTAGATAAGAGTTTGACGCGTGTCACCACATTTGACGTTATCTGAGGAAGGGTCATTAGGCTGGTCTCCTCCCAGACTGGCCTCTGTGATACTAACTAAAAAAAAAATTTCATATTTAGTAAGAAGATAATACTTATGATTCAACTGGAAACTACACTTGTTATGTCTCACTGATGTACTTCATTGGCGATATTTTGATCAAATACCACTATTTTCAACATCACCTATGGTATTTTAAAACAGTAAGCTTAAGAATAATACAATAATCATGTTCAATGTAGTATACATGTTTGAGGAAGTAGAATCTCCAGCAGTATTGTCCAGGCAGGCGTGCCGCGTATCTGTTATCAGTTCACGTGCGGCTTTGGCACGGCTGATAATGACTCAGTGACCTTGGCACGACCTGGGTGCCGACTGGATGTGGGATGGAGCTAAACCCTGACATTAAGCTTTTCACGTGAGTCGAATTGGTCATGGGGTGGGAGCTTCCCATCCCGAATAATTTTCAAAAAACAAAAGTGGTTTGCGAAAGTGGTGCTACTGGGCCTAGTTCGCGCTGTGATATATATGTTTCGTTTTCTTTGTTTTGTGTTTGAACATTTTAAACTTTTTTAAATCACGACGAAGTCTGCAAAATGGATATTTTAGATACCTGTATTAGGATATGACCATGGCCCGCTAAGGAGGGCCGAAACCCAGGTCATCCACCAAAGGATTGAGGAGGAACTGAGACGGAACAGGTTCGTAAACCACTTTCGTTAATCTTTTCAGTTCTGGAGGCTTATTCACAATGAATTTTCTAAAAAGGTATTAAAGGTTGCAATCAACTATGTAGGCTAGGGTCTGAACTTAGCTTTTCATTGTAATCTGGCGGGAGAGGGGGGGGGGGTGTTAATTGGTTGTAGAAAATCTTGCCTCCAATTAAAATGGGTAAATCACAACTGTATTCCTCACTTCATAGCAAATGGCATTTTACAGGACTGGGCGGTCGAGACTAAACGGAACTACTTTAGCTAACTCAAAATTAAATATCAAAGTTAAAAACTGTTTTATATATGTTAAAATTTTTATGAAATCTAGATGGATTTTCTAACTATCCAGAACAAAAATATGTTTACACAGTGTTATGTCTCTCTTACAAAAATTTTAAAATATTCATTTTAGTAGACGGTATATATATCTCGAGATATAAAGGTTGGTAGCCTTAATACCGTATGTGTAAAATTTACATAAAATGATTCATTGTTGTATGTTTAATTACTGTTTGTGTAAATTGCTGAAATAATCGTCAGACCAACGTCATATTTTATGTAACAGTCTGTTCTTCATGAGTCACATTGATTCAATTTACGTAAAATGTTACCAGTAATTGTGAGAAATGTGTACCTAATATACTACAGTACAGTACTTTGCTATCCTCCAAAGTCCATTCTAATTTTAATAAAATCCAAACATAAAGTTTGTGGAATTTTCATGTTTTTATGAATTGTATTCCTACATTAATCATTCATTGCAAGATATGTAACACTCACTTCAATGCTCAATGAACTGAAATGTCTCTCTCCGAAGTTGGCACCCCTACGAGGTTGAAGCCCTCTCAGCTGTTTGGCGGGAACGTGTGACCCCGCGCGCGCAGGTTATCTCATTTCCCGCCATATTTCGTCACATCTCAAGGCCGCAGGTAATGAGGCTATTAGATCAATTATCTCTCACCAGAACCGACGCGACGGTAGATGCAGACGTTGAACTGTCCGGCTATTGTGCTGCAACTAGACGTAACAGATTGGCCAATTAGGCCTCTTTCTCTCTGTAAACAACAAGTCTGTTGGCACTTCTTCATTTTTTCTTATAACTAGGCTGATTTTGATAAAATTCAAGGAGTCTGCCCCTAACATTTGGAGGCTGCGAAGCTACGAGCAGTAGGTACGGCTCTGACCCAAATCCGTCTGTTCGGTTGTCACTTTGTTTAGGAGCCTTGCTCTCTGAATAAAACATGACTGTTCACCTGTCTTCTTTCAGCAATGTCTTCAGGTAACCGTTAACTATTCGGCGTCGGCCGCGGGTTCAACGTTCTTGTTAGGCTACTATGAGGAATAATACTTTGTGGAACTTTTTTACTAAAGTAGATAGATAGTGAACTATTTTTTCTGGCCCTTTACCAAATCTACTGTCAGGAAGAAGAACCTCAAAGGTTAGGTATTCAATGACTGTATCCAGAGTATAAAAGTAAGTAATTACATTTACATATCGATTTGTGTGCTAAAATTGTAAACAATAATAAAACTACATTGGAATAATATGTCATCTGCTAATGTAACGTTTGCTAAACAGCTCTCCCGAATAAGCAAATGACAATTAAAGTTCAAGTCTCTTTCTCTGTGACTTAGTTAATACATTAGGATTAGTATCGTTTTGGAACAGTGAGGGTAGCTTAAGATCATATTATCGCGAAAAGAAAACTACTCGAAAATTCTTGGCTATTTAAAATTATATGGTAAAAATTCAGTTAAGTCGTATTGCTGCACCTTCCGTTCGGTTGGTAATGAAACATAAGCGCAGCCTCCAATGGTTATGCCATACAATAATGATGAACAACTCATTCTCTTATCTGTCCGCCTATTAGAGCTCTTGGTGTCTACCTTTAAAAGATTAGGGTAATCGACAGCAGAAGCTTAAAATACAAGATATGTTATAGTAAAATTTCAATTTTTTTCATGCAGGTGATCTGCAAATTACAATATTGAATACAATGTGTGATTAGAATCAGATTGATTTAGAAGACATAAGTTCATGCGGCTGCTTCGCATCAATCTGCTTAGTAGATCTGTGAAGGGTCCAAGCACCATCGACAGGAGACCCACTGGACCTTGCGTCACCTCGGACGTGTTGAACTTTCCAGCCAGATAATGCGATAGCAAGGCCACGACTGGCTTGTTCCTCGCAAGAGACTCCGGACTGTTTCGCTCAGCAACTCTCTTCACAACACTCATTCCCTGATTTTCACCACTGACTGCTACAACTTTATCGTTAGGAATGCGCATTTACACAAAATAGATAGTTACTGGAGTTATCTAAAAATTCCACGAACAATTTAAATACCGGTATTACCAAAATGTATTTTGATTTGGACGCAGGTTCAGAAAAAAGATTCACAAATGAAATTTCCAAGAGCTTATATTGCATTCATTTTGATTTCGTTCAATCTAAAAATTTCATTATCATCGGTCCTCTGTTTAGCCTATCATCATCTAGTTTCTTTACTCGCAATAACAATTTTACCACAACTAAAGCAGAAAAGAACGAATACTAAATCACTTGTCGAAGGCAATGTATCTTTATCACACTTCACACTATACATGACGATATAGTATTAAATAAATAAATAAATAAATAAAAAGGCCTTTATTTACAAGCGGATTTCAATTACAAAAATTGGTTTTCAAATCTACTCAAGTCTAGACTAAAACTAAAATATATCATACAAAAAAATATATATATACAAAGATAACAATTACATTAAAAATACAGTAATAAAAGAATTTCCCACATGTGTGTATTCACACATTACAAAATAAGTGAATGGGCCATGTGACTACTGTCATTGGCTATGTACACTACCGTGAATAAACCTCTCATCCAATGCATTTAGTTTGAGGCAAAAATTTGGAAGTTTCGTGTACGCCGGCACCATAGAGTCGCTGACATAGATAGATGTTGTTATTATTTAGCTGAACGTACAGTGCTGCAAAAACATTTCATCACAACTTAAACAAAAACCTCCATTATAAAATTTTAATCCTTGATTAAGAACAGTGGTAGCACTGACTTGCCTACCATATGACTATTGTACTGTTGTACTCCCATGTACGCCGCGCGAGATCACACTTTCAAACACGCCTATGCTATGAGAAGTCTACTCACGGTAGTGTACATATAGTCAATGGTGTTACTACAGTCAACAATTTTTTGGAGCTGAAGGCTACAGGCATTTTAAAGGGTTTATAATCTACAATGGTTCAATCATTATCTACCAAATATTTGCTACAACATCGTAGGTTGAACTATTAAGGACTTTTTGATTTGCCTGTAATTGGGAGTATCGAACGTAGTTGAAAAAAATTGTTTCTTACACAAGGCCACATCAATTTTGCATTTTCTTTTTTATTTAAGAGGGCGTTGGAGTCAATCCAAATTCCGCCTTTCCCCCATAAGAGCAATGTTAAACCGGATGTCAAATAACTCTTTTATTTATAATCAGAAAATAATGGTTTATAGCTCTAAATAAAGGGTTCATCAAGGCGGATTTGGTTTGCGAGAGGAACTTTTTATAAAAGTTAGGGTTTTTTACTAATTTGAAATAACAAAGCAAGTTTTTTACTACTTTTAAAACATTTTCTACAGAATTTTATAAACTATTTACAAAGAATCGATGTCGCAAAAGGAACGGGGAATTTAATTGTGATTCAAACACTATTTATTCTGAACCAATCGGACAAAAAATAAAGAAATTATATGACAAATGCCGGGGACAAGTTTAGCATTGCTCTTATGGGAAATAAATCCAACATGGCGGCACTCCAACGCCCTCTTAAGATGTCACAATGACCTTGTACATTGAACTAGTGTCACGAATGGGATTCTTTTCATCGTTTTGTACGTCGAATCGTCCTTTGTTCCCTCACTACAAGCTTCTTCTTGAAGGTTAGGATCTACATCTACACTCATGGTCTTTCCTTCTTCCCTTTTGTTTGTCTTATTTCCACATGCTCTTTATTGGTTACCCATTTTAAGGTAGCTCTGGTAACTGGTAACGTTTTAGAACGAATGGTAGACTAGTTTAAACTTTGAAACGAATGCTCCTGTTTTTAAAAGACATCAATTAATAATTCCAAGGGTAAAAGCAAGAGACGTACAAGAACACAATATAGAATTTTAAATAAATGATTTCATTGTGGTATGGCAAAAATCAATTCAGCTTCGTATTTTTTCGGTTAGGGTGTAGTATTTTGTTTTTGACTACCACTTTTACCACGTTTGAATTTTGGAGATGTTAAACCGACAATAAAAGGAGTAACGAAGTGATAAACATCTTAAACTATTGTTACTCGTGTGATGTTGGTAAATCAATTATCAGTTCTATTCAACGCCTTGAAACAATGCAATCAGATAATTCCTACAGCAATGTTATCGATCGTTACAGAAAAGAAAGAGAAAGGAGGGAAACATTCGGTTTCCGTCTGGGAGTCAAACGGCGATAAAACCATAAGCGAGGAAATGGTCACGGGTGTTTTTACTTGGCTGTTATTTGTTACTCTGTGTGCATCAACTTCCGGCAGGAGCGATCCTGTTCCGGTGATCAGCTGATGGTCAAGGTGACAACAATGCTTAACCTTCGTTACAGCTGATTATACCCAAGGTGCAGCAATTTAGCATTCGCACTATAAATGTTGTACTAGTTGTTAAGTAGTGCGGAATCATAATGTTTAACCAACACAAATAATTACTTTTAGCATTTATTACAAAATCAAGTAGGATTTTGCTACCTACATTGCTTCCAACCTTTCAAACGAGAAAGGACAAATTAGTTTTCCTCATGAAATTCCAAGAAAATTGAAAGGGAAATAAATAGTTTTGGGTACTTCATTAGACTATGGAGTAAATAATTGTCCAATGTTACTCTAATATTAAAATCGTATTAAAGTTCTAATAGGTGTAAATTATCAATTAATTATTATTTGAAGTAATAATTTGAAATCTTACACAATTAATTGTTTTCTATTATTATATTGTTTGGTTCCAAACTATAATTATATATATATACCTGCATAATGTCCCATTCATTCATTAATTTACTACTTCCTAACGGTTTTTTATTAAACAATTGTTTTATTGAAATAGCTCTATTATAGGCCTAATCCTCCTTTAACGAGTGATTGTAGACCTACACCTTGAGTCTAAGACATGTAAAATGATATACTCTTTCAATACGACAACGCTATAACATTTCATGGCTTCATGTTGATTATTCGCGAGCCTGCTTTTGCTGAGTAAACAGTCTTACTTACTGGTTTCAGTGGTGCAGTGGTGGCCTATTTCAATAGCAACTCAGTTTTGCTTACACGGGAAGTGACACCATTACACTTTTTCTTTATCCATAATTTATAGGTTGGCAATCCAAATGTCAGACATTTATCTGTTTATCTCTATGGACTCTGGGTACGTTTTTTACCTCAACCTTAAATCATGGTTAAATTAGTACCTCTCATGCAATATTAGGCCTATTACCTTTAATACGAGTAAGGTATATTTGTATGTATGTATGCTCACGGATCTCGAAAACGGCTCCAACAATGTTCTGCCAACTTTGCAAAACACTTTTTTTTGGGGATAAGAATTATAAGTTTTCAAGATGCACAAGGAAAAAAGTTATTTCGTTGTAATCCCTAATTGAAATTCTAAAAGTTTGATATCTGATTGAGTTGAAAATCAAAACAATGAGAAATCCTCTAAACAGCTGACACAATATCCAAAGTACCAAACATGCCCTCCAGTATAAACATGTGGTTTTACATTGAGCTCGTTCACGATCATTCACCGCAAACTGTTTTTTTCCTACCACGTGACAAATTCCAGACTTGTGGGATTTGTCACTTGATAGGCAAAAACGTAAACAAACCAGTTTGTGGTGGATGATCGTGAACGAGCCCACTGAAAAATATGAAAAAACACTAATATGAAACACATGAAAAATATCAAGACAGGTTTCTACACACATTTAATTTTTCTGAACTTATTATAAACGGTGACCACTCATTTGTTATGACGAAACATGAATTTTACTACGAATGAAATCACCAGGCCTTACAAAGTTTCAGTTACGAGTACGATATCAAAGATAATATCCCACACCATTACTATGTTGGCTGTTGTCTCGTTTTTGTTCACTATTGTATTTTCTGTTCAAATATCCTGCGTCTAATGTCCATAAATACAAATTCTTGAATATTTTAGGCCATGTAAGATAAAGCAAGAAGATTTATTGTTGTAAAATTTTAAGTGTATAGACCTACTTAACCATTGTCAAAACAGACAAAATGAAGTACGATGAGTGATAACTTTTCCATATTTCTCTGAGACTATCTATTTATGGTAGACATTGTTGCTCACTGACTTGTTCCTAATTATAATAAGTTTAATAAATTGCATCAGCATTATAACTATCTTAATTAAGTTTTTCTTACAAAAATAAATTTATTGTTTCATTTTTTATTTCTTGATTATTCTGTCTTATTTTCATAATTTTTATAAAATTTTTCTAATTAATTTTTTATTTTTATTAATAATTTATATTTTTATTTATCTATACAAATTTGTGCATATCATACATAAATTTAATTTTTCCATTAATAACTAGCATTCTCTTTATCAAAATATACTTCACTATTGTATAAAACGCTTTCTCGATAAGGTAAGATTTATAAATTTGGATTAAAGATGTAGAAATCGTACTTTGTTGAGTATATTTTCAATTCGTATAAAAATATTCAACCCCCACTGCTTGTGCTTCACCCCGCAATCGATTGCACTCTAAGTGCAATATGATGTCTGAAAGATTACAATGAATTTAACTCGCGGCTTTAACCAATAACTTATTTAAAGTGGTTTTGTAAATAAAAAACTAAAATCAACCTATAGGGGCACAGGAGGTCTATAAATGTGATGGTTGGAAATTTCGGCCTGTCCTGTTGTTCTGTAGGCATGTGCCTCCAGTGCAAACAGGCAACAACTAACTGCTGCTGAGCTCTCGCGACATCTGTTGGGCCGTTTAAACCTCTGCCGACCCGGGAAGTGTGGTCCAGGTTCAGGGCAGGTGGTGGAGGCTTTGCTGACCTACTGCCGACCGGAGGGTTGTAGAGTCAAAGGTCCCCATAGGAAGAAAGCTGCAGCTGCTATTCCAATGAGTGGATTAAATCACTTGGGTCCAAATAATTATAGTGAGTCTCATGAGAAGAAAAATATTACTTAAGTATAGGCCCCTCAGTAAGAACAATTTAAGGCTGTTAAATTTAAGTGGTGGCGAACATGGACATAATATTATGTTGTTACATAATGTAATTAGTACCAGGGGGACCGAGCTTAAGCTCGGTAAAATTATTACTTTCGTTTCTCACACAAAGCTCGTTCGCTCCGCTCACTCGCCAGGCGGAAGTTTTGCTGCACATTGATATGATTTTCCTAAAACCACAGGTTAAAGATGTAACACATTGGTTTATTTTATCTACAGTTATCAGCTGATTTTTGTTCAGTTAA